>CAEGAE010067067.1:0-55411 GCA_903067095.1 Girardinus metallicus | reverse complement strand
TGGGAGGAAGCCAGAGTACCCGGAGAGAACCCACACATGCACAGGGAGAACATGCAAACTCCGTGCAGAAAGACCCCGGGCCGGGAATCGAACCCAGCCAACAGCTCTACCAACTGCACCACTGTGCAGCCTGGATTATTTTTATTTTTATTTAAACAAGGATTATTTTTTTGCAACATGCCAAATTAATCTCAAACAATCAGAAAGGTTGGAGATGACTGTAACCGAAAGAGAAATAAGGGAAATAATGAATTTAAATGATAAATATGCAGGTTATAATGGACTGCCAGCAGAATACCATAAAGCTTATACAAATATCTTTGCCCCATTGTTACTGAACACAATCTCTAAGAAGAGTTGCTGGGGTGAGAGTGGCAATGGAGGAAGGAGCCTGTCTTGTAGCTAAAGGGTTGCCTGTTTGAATCCCAGCTCTGTTTGTTTCAGGTGTGTCCTTGGGTAAGACACTTCACCCACATTACTTGCTATTGGTGGTCAGAGGTTCCTGTGGCGCTGGTGGATGGCTTCCTCACTTCTGTGTCCCAGAGTGTTTCAGGGCAGCTGTGGCTACAAGAACTACCATTTAATCTCCATTTTAAGTTTTGTTTTTTTACAGAAAGAAAAAAAAATCAAATCTTTGCAACACCTACATGGAAATGTTATTTGATGTTGATTTGTGAAAACTTAATTGCAAGAAAAGAGATCTAAAAAGAAAGTATTATTGCTACAATGAGTATATCTCTGTCAATGCAATTATTACATGTAAAAAAAAAACCTGCTTAACTTAAACATTTTTATTATATTACATTCAAAACCATTTAGGTGGTTCTTTGTAATTTTTAGTTGTAACTGTGTAAATTCCAAGGAGTCCTTTGAAACTCCAGAGCAACTGCTTGCAAACACTAGAAAAAAAAGGGGTACCTGGTTTTCAGACCCTAGGGTATATAGATCATCTTTCAAATGACAAAACAGTTAAATAAAAGACCAGACTAGATGAACATTGAGAACTAGCTATGTTTATTATATAGCCCAAAGGAGAAATTGCCTCAAAGGGGATAGCACAACAAACCCAATCGTCATTCACTCTAAGGGTTTATGGGCTAACGTATATCAAATGTACAAATTATCGCAGCATTCACAGAAGTATTTCCTCGTGGGTTTGAATCCAAACATTTTTTATTGGAAAAACACTGGTATATTGGAAGCAGAGGCAATCAAGTGATATATCTACCATGGGGGACTTGTATAAAATGGGCAATATACGTCATATGAGGACTCAAGGAGTCAATCGAAACTAGAGAGGAAACAACACTTCTGGAATTATTTCCAAATCATAAACAGTCTGAAAAAGTGAATCCAGATTTTCTCAGAGAATATTGTCTTAGACAATTTGATACTACTACAAGAACATTGCACAACTTTCCATTTTTTTTAAATAAATTAACAAACCTTTAAATGTTGATGATCCACAAACTACAATGACAGTTTTGTGTATTTTTTGAATTTGACTGAAGGTAATTGTCACTTAGCCATCAAATTATGTAATTCTGCAATACAGCAGATAGCCAATTCCATATGAGTTGGTGACATTTGTTAATAGTCAGAACAAAGAGGAAGTATGCATAGAAGAAACATAATTGATCTTAAAACAAAGGTAAAAAAGCTAATGGATTCTACAAAAAAGACTGAAGGAATATGCCCTGACCAACATGAAGATTAAAGTTTCAGCATGAAAGATAAGATGTAAATAATTTAAAAGAGGAACAGAGATGCAGACCAGATTGTGCAACATTTTTAATAAGGGACTGTGGTCAACAATATAAAAATGCAGATGTTAGCTCTAACAAGGACAGTAAGTGACTGAATCAAATTGACTCGCCAATAAGATTGAAAATACAAGTGAAAAATACTTTTTTAAGGACATTTTACCTGTTTTCGAGATTGTTTTAAGTATTAAACTTTTGAGATTCTAACAAATGAACCAAAGACTAGACGAGGTGACCCACATAGTCGCTCCTTAGCGACTATGACAGTGAACTTTCATCATGTTTGTACCAGATAACAATGCATGAGAACAGTTTCATCCGAGGCTTAAGCTATTCCTCTTCAAGAGATAAGGAACCTTGTGGTCCTGCATGTTTATTACCTTTGATTTGAGCTTATTTACATTCAAGAGTGTTGCTAAAAAGGAAGCCGTAAAAACACATTGATGTTTTTGCACAGATCTTTGACTAGACAAGAATCATAAAATGAGTATCGATTCCCAGGAAGCCACAACATTAAAAGATCATTAAAAATAGTTCTAATATACTGTTCGCTGATGATATATAGGGTAAAGATGTTTCAGTCAAACTCTTTTATACCGATTTAAAAAGAAAACCGCCTATGACAATGAAGGATTAAGGAAAAGTTGAAAAAATGCTTTTCAGAGAAGACTGGAAAAAAAAAAAATTGACACTGTAGTAAAACAGCTTTTACTGGCTCTGGAAGAGCTTTAGTTTTAAGATTTCAGTGAGTGAAAGGAGGTTAAATTATAGGCTCCTTCAGGGTTATTGCTTCCTTTGGAAATACAAAGCAAAGCTGTGCAACTCAAAACCGCTGCAAGGTTTGTAAATAATCATCTGAGTGCATGCAGATGATCTTCTCAGAAAGGTTCTCTGAAAAGATTTCAAAGAAGATTCAGTTGCTGAACAACAAAATAAATTAATGACAACAAATGTGGAAGACGTTGACAGGTTTTTTTTTTTTTTATCAAAACCAATTGAATTATGTATAAATTAGCTATTATTTTTTAGCATTTTATAATGTCATTCTCTCATCAAAACATACCTGGAGTGCTGCTTTGATTCTTTCATGCATGTTTGAGAAATACATGGCTGTCCTGTGGAAACCATCCAGGTGTTCCTAAATGCTTGTCCTCACAAAGCACCTCCTATTTCCACAAAGCTCTGCAAGATGTCAAATTGTGATCTGTAAAACATTTTTACCTTAACTGAAGATAAGATACTTAGTTGTGCTATAAAATTGCACTGTGCCTTAAAAAATACATGTTACCACCCCTTTAAGGTTGTCTCAGAAGACATTTAAGTCTGCCCTTCTACAAACAATAAAAGTCTACCAGCCTCACTATACTTATGTAAATGTGGTTTGATTAAATGCAACTCTCTCTGATTGTAGCCTGCCTTCAAGAAATAGTCCTCGACTGTTATTCTACTTCCATTAGTAAATGGCACAGTTAACAAGGCTGTCACCCCAGTCAAAAATGTCTCATGAATCGTGTTCAGTAACTATAAATACCTGTCTTTGGTTCAGAAGTAATTGCGAAAGATTGTCGTTGATGGACTTTTTCTGTTAAATAATAAACTCAGCGTTTTGACAGATGTCCAGTTGCTTTCAAAGAAAATGTACCCCTGCTGTATTGTGACGTGTGTGCAATTTGGTCTTATAGAGAGAATAATGTGTGCATGCCGAAGAACCACTGACATTTTTTTTAGATGACTGCAGTCGATCAATATCTTGATTATTTTTAATCAGGTGATACATTATTAAAAGACAGCAAATGATAGTTGCTTAATCTTCAAAGTTTAAGCAAATTGCTCTGTTGTAAGAAAGCAAAAATGGACACCACAATAAACTTTTTAAATTTTAAATGTGACATATGTTGTACAATTAAATTGAAAACAAACATGTTTGGAATGAGCACAAAAAGTAAGGAATTATGTGTTTGGATGTTTTGTTTATTGCTGCGTACATACCTTCCTATCTTTTGTTTATGGTACCAAAAACAATAACTTGTATTATTGTGACCTGCCTATTTTTATTATTATCTCCAAAGACTTTTGACAATCTCTTGGCAACAATAAAAGTCTGTGGTCTATTTGATGACAGAGAGACATAAACTGCTTGTCGTCATTATAAATATAATAGGACAGTAGCATAATTATAAATTCTACAATGTTACTCAGGGGGAACATGCCGAGTACAGAGGGTTTTATTTAGAAGCACTTTAAGAACAACACACCTTTATGGAAGATTTAAAACAAATACAAGAAGAAATAAAAGCTGTTATCACACAAGTCTATGAAATAAATCTAGTTCTTTTATCAATTTCATCTATCATTACCTTGTCATTCGATAATGTCAATTGCAGTAATGAAATCCTGTAAAACCAAGGCAGAAGTTTGTGATGCATCACTATTAAGACATGTAAACATTTAACAATTCATTCTCAACTGGCATAAGAAAGGACTAAAATTGTTGATAACCCAAATTTTATAAGATTTTGACAAAAAAATGTTAGGTTTGACTATTTCTTTATTGAAACAAGGTACCAAAATTGCTCAAGTATTGGTTGTCATCTTACAAGCAGATTCATAATCTGTGCAAATGTAAATTAATTGAGTCTCTCTGCTGCCCTAAATGTCAAAGCAGCAAATCTGTTGTTGCTATTGCCGCTCTAGCAACACACACATTGCTTTTCTGGCTCAATTATGTCTTTTCTTTCTTCCATTTTTTTTTTCTTTAAATTCAGAGCCTTCGTCTGAATCCTCATCTCACTCCAGGCTCAAGTAAAAGACTTTGCAACCCTGCCGTCAATTTCAGTCACATCTCTTGAACTACACATGCCCGTTTAATGGAAAACGGGCCTGCTGTCTAATGAATAAACTGACAGTAGAGATAGAGATAGGGGGTACATTTGATAATGAAGCACTGCATTAGACAGCTACAGGCATGGTGCACTTTAAAACAAGCGAAAGGAATGTGAGAATCGGCGGGCAGAGGAGTGTAAAATGGAACATGACAAGACTGTTGGATCGCTTCTGATTCTCTCCAGCTGAGCTGTAGCTTGATCGCAGCACTGGGACTAATTTCCTGGCAGTTTTCAGGGAGTCTGCCTTTGTAGGCGGGCAGAGGTTTAAATGGAATAACTTTAGCACATTTCCCGCCAGTCTCCAAGCTTGAGAATTGGGAATTCCACGACTGCTAATTGCATTAGTTACAGGTGTATAATTGATGGACAGCACAATGGCAAGAAGGCTATTTTCCACCTCCCCAATCTTCAATTGAATTTCCGTGACAAAAAAAAAAAAGTTTTAGCTTATGTTCTAGACAGCCAAGCAATATAGACACAATGCACTTGAATAAATACTTGTGTATCTGGTCATCCATCTGGCCTAGCTATTCCACAGATGATGCTTTTTGCTGTCTAGTGACTCTGCTCCCATGGCCTTACCAGCAATTTCAAAAAAAATATTAGTTTTTGTGATATTTCTAAAGGCTGCCAGCTCTCACTGAGCTTTGAGATGAGAGATGCTTCCCTTAAGCCTACAGGGAACTCTAAGACATTCACTAATGGATTATAATGAGTTTAATTTGCTCTAGGAAGAGTGATAAGGCTGTAAGAGCACTGAGCCATGTCTTAAGCCCACATTTCAACCATATTTAATACAGGGTAAGTAAAGGAGAAGGAAAAAAAAGGCTTTAGACTAAAGTTAAAAAGGCCGGAAGAGATGACAAACACGAGCACATTATGAAAATCCGCTTGTGCTTTTCTTCTACCTGAAATATGTATTATCTGCGGTTGTACATCAATGCTGAGTGGGAGTCTTTTTTAGGTGGTGAATAGTTAATTTCTCAGAAAATGAATGGAGCTGGTCATGTCTTTTGGATGAAACTTACTTTTTGCAACCCTGAGGCTGTGTCATGGTGGGAATCCAGATCTGCTGCACACATAGATGCACGTAAAAGTCAAATTAAACCACATTTTTCACAAAAGAAAATGTTATATGTTCACAGAAAAATGTTCTGTAAAAAGAGCTGTTAATAGACGAGTAAGTAAATATGAATGGTATTAATTCGAAAATTATAGTTTAAAGACAATTCCCTTGTTTAATAGAACTTTAATTAAGATAATTGGTAGGTAAGCATGTATAGTGCCTTGGAAAAGCATACATACCCCATGACAACACAGTTTGATGGATTTTATTTTAAATTACTATGAAAAACCAGTAGTAGGTGTAGAATATTGTGAAGTATAAAAACGGGATGCATTTTCAATATTTCAGTAGATAACATAATTGAAAAAACAGCAGGATTAGGTTGTAAAATACAGTTTTATCAGCTGAGAACCACCTGCTAACTCACTAAAATATGTCCTCCCATCTAAGCTAATCACCATTATTGAATAAAAGCTACACCACGTCCCATTTGCAGTTTGCTGCAAGGGGACACGGCAAACTTGTGGAAGAAGATGTTCTGGTCAGATGAGACCAAAATTAAAGATTTTGGTCCCCATAGAAGATGCTATGTACGGCAGAAAAATAAGACCCTGAAAATAACACCCAGATATGGTACCATCTCTGGTGGAGGTACCATCAGGCTGAAGGAACATAGGGACATAGAAGCTGGTCAGTGTTGATCAGAAGATGGATTTAGTTAAATATAATAATTGTGTCCTTAATGATGTGCTTGTGGTTGTAACATCTCAAGATGCTAAATATTCTTCAAAACACTATCGACATTACATTCAATTTTAATCCACACTTCCTTTTTATTCTGTGATTCTCATACACTTGCTTTATTTTTTGTTCAACTCAGATTTGCACCCTCGTCCTTTTAATCAGTCCTCTATCTTCAAGACTCATATAATCAGAAGACGCCTCCTCCTTTAATATTTTGACTAAAACGTTGCTTCTAGACCACAACTTTGTATTAATGTTTTATTTTTTTTTTTTTCTAACTTTGAAAATTGCTTTGGACAAATGTGACCATGATAAAACAAAACTGAAGGACAATTTAATCCCCTCCGCCCACCCATGTAAACCTACAATGCAATAATATTAAACGTTAACAGAGTCAGCAATTTGGTGGATTCATTTTGCTGATGTTATATGTGATATTTAGTTCACTTACTAAAATGAACACATAAATGGCTGTCACTCCGTAGGATATGTGTGTTTGTGTGAAGCCAGCTGGTTTTGAATGGCACTTTTGAGAGCTTTTATCATCCGGCTGTAATGGGGCCGAGCAAGTATGAGCTGTTATCTCTGTGGCTTCATGGGCTATAATCCCTTTTCAATATTCTGTTTGGGTTGCGGAGCATGAATAAATGTGGCAAATATGTAGATCTGTGAATGCTGAAAAACACCATTGTTATAGAGCCAAGACGTATAGCCGGTTCGTTGCTGTAGCTGCTAATAAAAGCATCAAATCGATAGAAGAAAATTACATAATTTTGCATTTTATCAGTAACTGATGAAGAAATATGCAGGTTAGATGTCGACATAACCTTACAACCTAAACCACCCCTTCTCTCAAAGGCACAATTATTTTCCTATTAGGTTTTATATTTACATGCACAGTCACACCTACAAACAAAACAAACACCCTAGCGCTGTCAACTTTGAAGTAGGCAAATACAATGTGCTTTTCTGATATAATTAATATACCAATTAAGAAGAAAGAAAACTGGCTTCCCAAAGGCAGCTTTGCCCAGGCTCTGCTAATTAAATCAGGGAAACATGAGTGATGTGAGTCCTGATCACATCTGACAGCCAGTTTCTCCATGCCAACAGCTGCAATAGGTAGATGTACTCCTAGTGCAAGACGCAGGTAAACGTGCAAAAGCAGGTACGACATGAACGTCTTGCAATTTTCTTGAAGTCAAAACTCCATGGACAGTGAGGGCAAGCATTGTGAGATAAAGAAATGTGTAAAAAGTCCAAAATATGTTCAGTATAATAATATCCTCTAGTCAATATCTGAGTAGGAGACGGAGGAATAGGCTTAGATAAATAGGAATAGATTTTGTTCTGTCTTTGATGTTTTGTTTTTTGAATGCTTCTTAGTAAAACATTAAAAACAATAACGCCATAAAACTGCATAAAACTCTCACCAGCTATTCTGAAACACTGCAAACTTTATATTAAATGCTAGAATGAGCTGTATTGTATTCATTTAGTGTTTTTTGGGGTGTTAATTTCAAAAACAATCGTGTCTATTGGACAATTATTTTAAAGATACTTATTTGCATTGACAATATTGGATTTGTCTGTTTATTCTGTAAGACAGAAGTAATGAGCTCAATTATCAACAAATCAGCAGCATGTCTACTCTCAGAAATAAAATAACATCTCAGACTGGTTTGGGTGGCATGAGGTCAAGTTCAGCCAAGATTTAGAAAAGACTGCAAGTGTATAAGCAAACTCTTAAACATTTTTTCACTGTACAAATGTAGTTTTTTTTTTTTTCATCTGAGATCAGTACCATCTACTGAAAACAACAAAAAAATAATAATTTTGAGAATCTGATTAAAAAGATATGTGTCAAGGGGCAAGGTCAAAAAGAATCATGTAATGCCACTGTCATATTGTCGAGTTTCTGATTTACACTTTTATGGCGTACATCAATATTGCCCCAGCATGGCCATAAACCTGATCATTTTTTTCAGTAATGTTCAAAAAATCAATATGGAGTTGCTGCTCAAACATTGTGAGTTAAAAAAATCAATCACCTTGAAGTGCCAAATGCTATATAAGCAGCTGGCATACTTCATAGATAGAACAGGACTTGATGTTTCAAAAATGTGCTGGTTCATGTGCATAAACTTAAAATACTTTTTACATAAACTAACTTATCTAGAAACTGCCTTGTTATGGCAGCAGTTTAAACATTCATATTTAAACCATGGGAGAACAGTCCATTCAAATAGAAAAGGCAAAATTAGTTATCAGTCTTATGTGAATGGTACAGCTTTTGTAAACTCAGAGATTTTAGTACCACTTCTACAAATGCATCATACTTAAAAAAAAAAAAAAAGTAATGAGTAAAAACACTAAAAATAAAAAATAGCATTCAGCAAATGTGCTACCTCTTCTGAAACTGAATTTATTAAAACTTTGACTGGTTTGTAAAAGAAAAAGTTGTGATTTATTGCGTTAAATGTTAACTCTTCCCTTTTTAACATAGCAATTTGAGGTCATTTTAACGCAATCAGCAGTTCATTTGGAAGAACGTGGACAAAAGCCAAACTTTAATGCTTGTAGATGATTGTCCAATTTTGCATATCTTATTACCTTAAAAGCTACATTTTTCCTAAAGTTTAGAAAATGTCGTTGCTCTAGGCCACTAATTGATAATAATGATTCGGTGTACTCGTTATCTCATGCCTTACGATTGGGTCTGATTTAAATGTTTGTATTTTAAAATCGTAAAAAAAAAACACTGCGTTTCAGCACTGCATTTGGGGAAAGAAAGTATGCATCTGGGTAATGAAATGCCATTATCATCAATGAAACGGTGTGAAATTATATGAATACATTTTAATGAAAAATGTCATAACATGAACTATGAAGTGAAGTGACTATAAAGTGGTCTTATTTGCTCACATGGGTTTTCTGCACAGATGTTTTCATTGTATGTTTAACCTGACACTTAACAACTTCATTAGCAGCTGGTTATATTATTACTCATTTTCACATATCTGAAACATATTTTTTTTTCTTTTCTTTAACGCAAGCTTTGACTTTTAATTAGATGTCAAAACGTAAGTGAATGCTTGTGAACACACAAAAGGAGTGACATTTCCAGAGAAAAAAACTTCTGAATTAAAATGCTCCTTTTGTCAAATTAATATACATGTTTTCTTCAGCTAACATATGTGTAACATGTTATAAAATGGTTTAACATATTGACTAGTTGAATAAATTATTGCGGGCTTTGCTGCAGGATTTTGGAGATGTCAAGGGAAACTGAAGGCTGGCGCAACTAAAAAGTAATGACACAAGCAGCAGAAGGAAACACATTTTAATAGACTGAGATGCTAACAAAATATTGTAAGTGATGTCATTGTTATAGTGAAGTACAAGAATAACTCCACCTGTTCTTACTCATTATTTACAAGGTAGCTTTTGCACTGTAGTACAGCTAGTTGCTATGCCGAATTAGAAAAGTAGGAGTTTACCTACAGTACTGAAGCCCATGAGTTATAAACATAACTCATGGGCTAACAATGGGTAATAACAAAAGTATAATGTTATGTCGTCAGTGTTTGACAAGGTTGTTCAAGCAGCTAAAAACCCTAGGCTTACTGAGGACATTTTTTTATCTGTATGAAGCTTGATACATGTCTGTTGCAATACTTTTCAGGAATTTTTTTAACATAATGATTTCAACTTCAAAGTCACCAAAGAGGTGAGTATTTCAGAGTTTGTATTCAGCATATGGTCCAGATGATGCACCTGACATAAATTTTGCACAAACCAAAACTACAAAGGGGCTTCTTGAACTGGCTATTTATTAGTACGGTTTTGGGGCCCTCTAGTATGTTTTATTGTCCATTTTGAAATAAAGCAAGAGTGACTAAAATGCAGGAAACAATCTCAGTAAAAAGAATAAAAATAATAATAAAAGACAAGCTTCTGTGGATTTAGTACAGCATTGATTCTTTGAAATGAAAGGATGAAGAAATGTTCAATTCAAAACAAGAAGGCAGATTGCAGTCTGAAAGGCTGCTAAGGGAACCAGACTAATAAGCTGACAAAATGACAGACAGATGGGCAGTCAGGACAAATAGGCTGAAAGGAGGGGGCGAGGCAATGCAAGCATTACAGAGGAATTTAAAACTGAATATGGAAGCTGAGATGAGAAAACGTGATTTGATAGAAATAACGTCTATAAATAGTAATTATAATAAGGACTTAATTGTGACACTGCATAGCTTTTTTTTGTATAAATTTATTTTGACTTAAGTTAAGAAAATCTTTAATAATAACTATTTCATTAGTCTTCTCTATTGAATGTGCTGCATGACAAAATAATAGAAGATGTGAATGTTGCTGCTCGTTGACATAACCTAATATCTGACAGGGTAATGTGCAACGTAACCTGCAGCTAAGGACAAACTGTTCCCATAAAATGCAGACACATTGTTATTCTTTATGCTTTTTTTTGTATTTCAGTGTACAAAACGAAACTAAACTAAAAAATATGTGATATGAACCAACCTTGGACTTGTATCTTTTGATATGCAGAGACTGTCTCCTCTCCTCCTCACTTCAAATGACATATTATTTTGAAATATTACCCTTTTTGTTATTTTAATCAGCAGTCTTTTCTCAAATACCTGGAAAACATTTTAACCCATTTGGATAATCGACTGAATATGACTGGATTATTAATTTAACTAGGACCAATTTGGAGTATATGTAATTGACTTGGAAACTGTCCGTCTGAGGAATTGCCTTTTTTTTTTTCTTTTTTTTGTAAAGTACTTTGAAATGACATTTGGTGTGAAATGGCACTAAACTCTATAAATAACCCAAACTGTACTGAACCATTATTTTACTGTCTTTATTTGGTCAGATAATAAAAATAGCAGAAAGGTTGGTTTTCATAAAAAGAAAAAAAAAAATAGCAGGATCACATGACGCAACTCCCACATCGAACAACCGTCCACTTTTTTGATTGTTGGATTGAATCTGGTTGACCCAGTTTGGATGGAAGTGCAAGCTCTGCTGCAAGATTGATTCTCAGAACCCAAATCTTAGAAATATTTCAGCCTAAAGAAGAAGACAGTCAGACAGATTCAGCTGGGACTGATCACACTGATGGATGAATATTTGTTTTGCTGAGCAAGTTATGTTAAGTTGTTTATTTCTAATCTTTGAAGTGTGCTGTGCTTTTTCGCTCTTTCAAAAGCAAGGACCTTCCAGGCAGCCACATCTTGGGTAAAATAGATCTCCTCCTCTGTTATGTTTAAAAGTGACCCTCATGGGCTGAGAGAAACTGTACTGTCCTCTGTGTCAAGATGTTGCTCTCAGGCAGAGAGGAGGTTGAGAAGGGAGCCGTGTATCCATTAGGACGCCATCGGTCCCATGATGCTGAAGGATACTCTGTCCTTTCCTGTGCTGAGCGGCTGCTGATGTGAATGTTTGTTACATTAGAAACCTTAAATGTCCCTGTTGCATTTTCTATCCTTACAACATGCCAGTCTCACTCAGAAGGTTTAATTTCAGCTTTAGATGAAGTTAACTGCATTAGTGAAATTGATTTGATTTTGATAACCTGTCACACAGGTTCAGGTATGGACTTTAAAGGAAAAGTTGCTCCAAATGATGCTGATATGTTTTCCGCTTGGGGTAAAAAATAAAATAAAAAATGAAATACTTGGACACAAGTACTCCTCTTTAGAGTATAGTAACAATGTGGTCAACACAATGTTACCTCTAATCTGACCATAGGGGTCATGATTCCTACCTGATGAGCAAATGCCTTTACATTCATACCTGCTGGAGAGCAAAATTCATGCTGAAACAATTGTTTCACTTTGATGGACAAGGCTTGCAGAAAAAAAATTATTCATTTATTTCATTATGCATGGATGACTAAAAAAAAAGAGAAAAAATAATTAACTAATCAAATACATACATACCCTTCATGATCACAGATGTTAAGTTTTAATTAGGGGCAACTGTAATTATTTAACAAATTGGTTACATGTCCTGTGTTTACTTTTAATTAATGGCAGACTTAAGTAATTATTTAATAACATGCTTCTTATGTTACACTATTAATCTGTCACGTAATTAGATGCTTTTATGTTTTATTAGTGGTTTATGAGACTCCGAAAATCACAAGATAACTGAGAAACGTTTTTTAAAACGTTTGAACAAATGCAGTTTTTGAACTGTGCTGCAGAAATAAAGTTAATGGAGTGACTGATTGAGATGTGAAATAAAACCTAGCAAAGTTAAAAGCTATTTGGGAACGTCTGAGGATGAATCACATCCTTTAAAGAAGACTGTTATGTATTAAGTTCATACCATAATGCAGTATATTCATTGATAAAGTGTACATGTCAAATCAGTGAGAAAAAGTTCACTTTTTGGCAACACATGTTTGTAGACATTACTTAGCTTTTGGCAGAAACAAAAGAAATACCAATTCTTTTTATTTTTTGTTCAACAACATCACCTTCTGGAGCAATATTGAGCTTTAGCTCGAGGTTATAGTAGTATGAAGCATTTCTTTTTCTGTCTGAAGAGTCTAATTACAAGCATGGTCAGCCTTTACACCTGCAAAGAAGGATCTATTCAATTTGAGTTTGCTCACACAAACTGCACATCCAGGATTCTCTAAAGCGAGATTCCACTTTGATAAATTTGATTATTCACGAGTACAATAGCTCACAGAAAACAATTCTTATCTGCAGGATTATGGAAACAGAGATATAAGTTTCGAAACAAAGAGAAAAAAAAAATACACACTACTGTCGCTTGCTGGATAAATGTTGCACAATCAACTTTTATTGAATGATTTCCACGGAAAATTATTTGGCAAGACAGAAAGATTTTTAAAATTTAACTTGATTTTAGTCTTTTGTATTTGATCCTCCTCTCAAGATTGAGCAATTATTTATAATACAGGCACAGGTGAACTCATTCAGCAGGATGTGCCAGAAATGTATGCAGTAGAATGTAGAACCCAGCGTCCATATGAGAAATTAAATGGCAAAGAAAGATACCAAACTAAGTGCTAGCCTATTATACAAATGGAGTTAGGCTTGGAAATTCATGCTGAAATGTCAGGAGTTATTATATTTTTTTCTGCCAAGGCAAGTTGGCTCAGTATTTTTCTGAAGAGAATAATTCATTCAAGTAGAAGAGTTTACAGCTATGGCAACACCCACAACTTTCTCCTGTACACACCTGAATTTATCTAAAAGTTTCTTTCCTTCATGCTACATTTCTAACCCAAGCTCTTTTCCGAACAAGAAAACGCTAACGTTTATCAATATTAATCTGCACTTTAAACAACTTGACTGCATAATCAAAGTCTATTACTAAATGAATGTTTGAGAAATTCTTTAATCTCCCATGGCAGCCTTTTGATATTGCCTAAATGCCTTCCAATACAATGCACCACCTGTTCACTTAAAGCTCCGCCTCGGAGCTGCAGTCCTCAGCAGAACTCCTGCCCCTGCTATGCGCTTCCCCTGCACAGCTCCTCCAGACTAGTGGCAGCAAAATTTAGCAAATACCTGGTGGAACTGCATGTCTGCTAAGCTTATACAAACTACTTCTGAGTCCTGTTCTTAAGAGCAATTTTAAACTGCATAATGAAGGAGCATTGCTGTCAAGACAAACTGAAGAGGGAGTATTGAAAAGGACAGGAGCTTCTTAAAGAGACAGACGCAAATTTTAAAGCATTGAGCTGCAAGTTACTTTTGATATATAATTTTAAAAACTGAAAGTAGCATACTTACTTGATTGTGCTATATGCCTGCAAAACATATAGCACTATCAAGAACTTGAGAACCTCCGTTCTCATGTGGTGACCCATAAATATAACCTCATGTGTCAGTTTTTGTATGATAAGAGACAATGTAATCGAGCCAGGTGGACTATGGAGGTTCAACTCAAGTGGCTTGTGACCTTTACAAGTTGAGATTTATGACGACATATGGCATAATGTTGTTATGTATGCCATTGTCATTCTGATCTTCTTCTAACTCCATTTTCATTTCTGTTGCTTACTACTTACCTTGCACGCTCTGAAACAGCACCATTTGTACCAATGCATTTCCTTTACTTGCTCTGACATACACTTTAAAAAAAAAAACAACTCCACAAAACTGTTGTGCCTCAGGTAACCACTTCGACTTGCTTTCGTTCTCTCACCAGAGAAAGACAACTCAACTGTGTCAGGCCTAAGATCTTCCTGTCCTTGGTATTGTTTTTCTGAAGGATGGTGGTGGGAGAGAAGTGTTTTTTTTTTTTTCTTCTTTACTTACACCCCCTTACAGCTACCTATGCTCCCATCCGTCATGCTCACATACCTTCCAACACCTTTGTTGGATCTGCCATGAGTTTGAATGTGAAATAAGTCTGAGCCTGCAGAGAGGCTCAGGCTGTAATGTGTCCATAATTTGGAAAGCTTGCCTCTTGGATAGTGCTCTAGCATACAGATGAAAAAAATCATTACTTCGGTGTAATAAACTACACTGTGGATGGTTTTTACTTCTTTGGGAAAATACTCTTTCTCCTGTTTGTTTTTTTTTTTTGTTTTTTTTTAATAAAATCATTTAACACAGGCAAGAGTGAAATTGTGTTAGTTAATTATGTCCTTTAGACTAATTCATTTCATGTATTGAGCAGTTACAACATTTCTTTCATAATGACTTTATTTAACCAGGAAGTACGTATCGATATTTAAGCTCTAATTTGCAAGAGTGTCACGGACAAAAAACATTAAACTACTACTATCACTGGAATTATCGATAGTGAAAAAAAATATATTAAAATTCACTTCTATTTTAGGAAATTTTTTTGAATTCTAATGTTTTTCTTAAAATATTAAGAAAAATATTTTATCTCACTTTTACCTCAGTGAGATAAAAGTTATTCACAAGGCATCTGTGAGTGTATTCTATAAAAAAAAAAACACACACGCACACATGCTGTTTTCCTCTACTTTAATTATCTTTATTACGTCTGTTTCACCTTACAAATAAAGTGGAACTATAACTCTAAAAAATGCAAAAACAAGAGCGCTCCTAATATGACAAACTTCTGGCAGCAGTGAGGAGGACTTTTAGTGAGTAACGAGTTTCATAAACAGGGAAGACAGTAGAAAGACGGCCAGAAAGGAGGGAGACTTTCCATAAAACAGATAAAGCTGTGCCAAAAGCATGATCAGTTCATTTCTATCAGCTAATAACGGATTATGTATTTGTCGTTTTGTTTCCTGTTTGTTTTGAGTATCAACCAATCATTGTCAAAACTAGACCTCACTGATTTATTTCAGAAAGTTTCAAGGAGTAAAATTTACCACGGCATATTCTATTTGCAGCATAGACAGTATAATTTGTATGATAGGATCTGAGGGGTTTTTTGTGGCATTTGGTCCACACTCCTTACCAGATGGTGGTGGTAATGCTCCATGAAGTTGCTTATCAACCACCAATAATCAAGAGTAAGAATAAGTTCATGTTTTTGGTTCAGCAAATATCCCATTGGTAATTTGTATACTTGTAGTTAGAGCTGAACAATTTATTTTACTGCTAAAGACTAAATCTTTTATATGTCCCAGATAATGAAATAATTCAGACAGTTTACTGACTTTTTTCCGTTACTTTACTGGAGAAAGCCACAGTTACTACTGCATATGACTGCTGGCCTCTTCCTCAATTTTACCAAAATGTCTTTGATTGGTTTTTGCTGTTGATTCATAATTTTTCTCTGGATTAATTACAGCTTAAATAATACTCTAAGAATGGAAAAGACTAAATTTATTCAACTTAGTAATTAGTAATTTAATTCAGCTCATTTAGCTTCAAGACATCCCCTAATTTCAGGGTTGCAGTTCAATACCCACCACCTTTGTAGGTTGAAGTGTCACTGTTCAGCTTGTCAAAGTTAATAAGCGTGAAGAAAATATTCATGAACTCACAAAGAAAACTTTTTTCTTTTTTTTTCTCTACATATATTTAGTCATTGAAAAGATTGGTCACAATGTTTGTTAGGTCTTCAGTTATGTCAAATCAAATCAAATCAAATTTTATGTGTATACCACATTTCAGCAGTAAGGCATTTCAAAGTGCTTTACATCATAACAAACACAAAAACACAGAGTCGTGCAACATAGAATCAACAATCAAAACATCACACTAAGTCAAGTGCCATCATTAAATTCGTAATTGACAACGTTTCAAATACAACTCTAAATAGGTGGTTTTTTTAGTCGAGATTTAAAGGCACTCAGTGTTTCAGCTGTTTTACAGTTTTGTCTTATTTTTGAAAGAAAACTATGTTCATCCACCATAATGTTATTTATTACACATTTTTATTGGTTAGTTAAGAGAAATACTTTACAGAAAAGATGTTCTGACTACATTTGTGATACTACAGGGCAGTCTTTGATCTCCTCTTCAAGATAAGAAGAAAGATCAGACAATATTTAGAAGTCCAGTTGGTATCATGGTATCTTAAATTTGACAAATCTAACCCAAAATTTGTTATCTCTGACAACTGCAGAAGCAATACATTTCTATGTAGTTTCTTTAACTTGTGTGTTTCATATCTCCAAGGTCTTGTTCTCTACCTTCCTTCAAATGCAGTTTTTACCCATCTGTTCCTCCGTCATTCCTCCAGCACTCTAACAATCATTTTTCAACACCTTCCTGACTGAACATCTTGTCAGGATGCTATTGTGGCCTTGTTAACCACACCTGGTCTTCTTTGCCTCTTTCCTTCGCCTTTAGCTAAACCTGTAAGCATGTATAACAGTTGTCATTCTCACATTTTACGTCACTTCAGTCTTTGTCCATGAGGTCCCATGTGAACAGAATGAATTTTTTTGTATATGTATATATATATATATATATATATATCTAAGGCTACCACTAGCAACTTCTTCTCATCACTCCATCAACAAATTGTTATTAATTGATTTAAGCATTTTTTTTCCCCACCCAAACTAATTTCATATTATGTATGTGTTTAGTCATTATGTCAGTTATTGTACACCACAAAATACACAAATGAATTGATACAGTTACAATTATTAGGTGCGTATGTCCAAATAATAATTCTAATTGAAGATGTTCCCTATTGTTAACACAAATGTTTCCAAACGGTCTTCTAATGCTTTAAGCAAGAATAACAAATAAAAACAATCTGCTGTATTCTGTACATTTTGTTTAAGGCAACAAGTACTGGCAGTTGCTTTAATATCCAACACATTTCAACATACGTTGACACACATATACATATTTTGCTATTTTCCCCTAGTTTGATTTTATTCATTCGGTTTGTAGAAATGTTTCACCATGAAAATAACGTTGAGCCAGGAGTCTACAAAAGCCTAAAAAAAAGAAACTTTAGATTTCTCCCAGCCAGTATAAAAACATTTAGTTGCTATTTACAGTAAGCCCTGTCTTGCTTGTGTATGTCCAGTATTTTCTGGGAAAGTATATTGTATTTGATACACTGGAAACCATTGTGAGCCCTTACACAGAGGTAAGCAATAAAGTGGCTCACTGGCAGAACACCCACATTAGGTTACTTTAGTTACATTCTGCTAATGGGAAAAACAACACGATCACGGAGAAGCATCAAGTTCACAGAATTACTGCTGACAGCATCCTGTGAGGGCCTTGGGTGGTACCTCCAAGAAAATAAATAAATAATGCTCTAAAGTTCTTCGACAGAATGAGTTCAGGAAGAGAGAGAAAGGTGCTGAAAAGCAGCCAACTACAGGGCACAATAAGTATTGAAAGTCTTAAAGTTTATGTAGTTAAAAATATTTTCCTAATCAAGAAATAGTTAATAACTATTGAAAGCACTGGATATAAAAAGGGATGTATTCAGCATTACATCAAAATAAATCTGTCCTCTTTCAGAATGATGGGATTTCTGGGTACAAAAAAAAAGTGTTGGTCCATCCTTATACGCCTTGCTTTTTATTATTTTCAAAGGTTCTCCATGAAGCTGCAACTACATGTTATCATCGTCCCAACTGTCACTGAAATGATCAATTTTCTCTAGAAATTGCACTGAGAAAATTACACCATCATAACATTTTTGGGGAATGATTAGTTTGACCAATGTGGCTTCCTATTGGATGTTATTTCTTGGACTACCTAGTGCAGTGTGTGAAAAGTGTGTCAAAAGACCTGACAAATCTATCATGTTTTTGTGTCAAAAAATATTGGTCAGATTTATTATTCAGTAACAGCAGCTGATTGTTCATATTGCCAGTCATCTGAGGTAAATACTTGTGTGAAAATCAGAAAACCCAACAGAGAAAGTGGGTTCAGTGTAAAGAACGACTTTGTGTCAAAAACTGCATTTATTTTTGTTCTGCTTTCCAAATAAGACATTATTCAAGGCACATGAGAAAACTAATAATAATAATATGAAACATTATACTACAATGCAAACCTAAAACCGCAGTCATTGAAATTCCGAAAAACAAAATGATATACCGAGTAGAGAGACAAAACTTGGAGTAATGAGTGTAAAAATCTCAAAAGTTTACTGTGGTTCTTTCATGTTTTGTAGCAGCAATAGACCAAAGTGCAAGCAGGTCAGAAGCCTTAATAAGCTTTAGGAAGAATTGAATATATATGTATGAAAAACCCCAGGAATTTATAGTTTTTGGCACAGAGAACAGGATATCACAGTGGAGAAAGTCGAACAAAAGAATCCAGGAATTAAAAGCAAACAAGGAGCGCAAATATTGAGGCAACTGTGAAGAATGACGTTGAAACCAGATAAGATTAATTATGGGGAATGTGGAACAGCTATGCATTTGAGTTCCAATGTGGGGAAGAAAAGCTAATAACCTATTGCAACTGCAGTCTAAATTTATACAATATGTATTCAAATATTTAGAGACTTTATGAAAAAAAAAAAGCGCTTGTTTTCTTGGTGCATAGGGGCAGAAGGGTAGAAATATAGAAGACGCTCTTGACAGGCCACCTTGACGAGTGTGAGTTGTGTGTTCAAGAGAGAAGGAAAAAAAAAGAACCTCAGCTGACGTTTGAGACAGTTTAGGTGTGGGAAGTGTGTTTGATGAGGTGTCATGGGCCCAAATTCACATCATATAACACAGCTAGATGTCCATCTAAACACCTTCAGACTGTGACCTTCACGCCTTTCACGGTGCCTTTCTGGAGAAGACTGAATGGAGTGCTCAGACAGCTTGGATTGAAAAAAAATATTCGTTTTTAATGTATTCAACTAAGGCCATGACAAATATTGCACCTGCTCTTTGAAACACTGTGGCATACAGTACGTAGGTATCCTCACACTTGAACAGAAGGCGCTCAAAGCTTTAACAAGGTAGCACGGTGTGCTGGTGCAGGACATCACACCTCCGTCTTTTACCCAACTGAACTGAGCCAGGGAAATGAAATCAGCAGGCTGGGATGTGGGCTGTCTGTAATCAGGTTTCACCACCCTTCCCCATCGACTGCTGGGTCAAGATCATATAAGCGTGCTGCTGTGTCTGCCCTCCGTCCTGCCTCCCACTTGCCCCTTCCTCTCCGTTTCAGTTTTCTCCGGTTTGCCGCTGCGCTGTCATGGCTTAAATGGACCGACAGAGGCTTATAATTCAGTTTTGGCATCAATTAGAGGTTGAACAGGAGGCATTTCTACCTCTGTGAATGTTGAAACAATTAAAGCCAATATTGCTTTGTGATAATTGCATTGTGACATTAACGATGCCTTTACATAGTGCATCCATGATGGCACTTTGAAAAGCACGCACAGTGACATTTACAACGAGTGGGTGATATTCCCTGACAGAGGCTATTGCATTTTATTCTTATATGTGGGAAGCCTCAAAAGACTTAACTTTTATTGGATAAAACACTTGCCAACAATAAAAACAATTTTGGGCTATATGTGAAGATATATACCTATCGAGGTGCTGCTTGTTTGCAGGACTGGACTGTATGGAGCGCATGAGATGACATGGAGTCAGAATGTAATGAGCCTTGATGAAACTTAATAGCAGTATAGTGAGATTGGGAGCGCTCCATTTCACTGTGATGGAAGAGGCTGTCTCTTAAAGATCCATTTGTGTCTTACCAAGGTCAGCATTTTGCCTTTAATGAGAGTAATCTCATGGCGTTGCAGTAAATACTGAACCTGCCGTCCATACTCGAATATACACAAACATTAATATTGGAGCTGTGACACAAAATGGACACAAACAAATAGGTTTGCGACATTTTGATTCTCTGTTTATAGGTAAAGTCTCCTGACTTTCGTATAAAAAGATGACCAACCTCCAGTTCACATTAAGTCATTTTACATCAGACAGGAGCTCTTTCTGTTTCGGATTACATCTTTATACAATCTGAGGAAACCTTTACGAATAATTGCATTTTAGGCTAATGATGAACCAATGCAACAACAAAACAAAAAAGATCACATAAATCAGCCAAGTTATGAAGGAGAATTGTGAACCTTCACAAGTCTAGCTCATGTTTGAGTGTAAATTTCAGATGCAAACATAAATGTTCAGTCAACCTGTCTTTCAGGAGGGAGAAAGATTCAGCTGAACAGAATATCAGAAAGACGTAAGAAACTAAAATGAAAAGACCTAAGCAATGACACTGAACAAAGAAATTAAGTTTTATGGCAAATTAAAACTTAAACCCAAACAAACAAAAACAAAACAAAAAAGCATCAGAAGTGAGAAAAAGACCAAAAAAAGTATTTGGCAAATAAAAAAAGTAAAAATTATTTTAATATTCATAACTAACCTATAAAAACGGGACACATTTAGTCTGATTTTAGGTCAGCAAGACTGCCACAGCATACAATGTCAAGTCCTTATTAAACTGTATTTTAAACCATTTATGCATAAAAAGTACATTACAACTGTGCTATCTGCCAACGTTTTAGTGAATTCAGTTCATTTATATTTATTTTTTTTTCTGTGTGTTTACTGTTACTAGAAGTAGTGCATCATCCCAAAGAGGCTAGGTGACATTAGTGGCTGTTATGTCAGTGGTGTCAGAACATAATTTCAACATTTTATGTGCAACAACCACATAATGCACATAAATCACAGTTTTCTGTGAGAGGGGGTTGATTTATTCCATCTTGGAGTCTCTCAGACAAAGAATAATCAGCTTAGTCAAACAACCCTATATTTTCCGGAGAGAATTTTAATGATTCCTCACTTGTGAAAAATCAATCCACCACAGACAGGAAAGCTGCCAAATGTACTGGGTTTCATCTAATAATCGTACATGAATTTAGAAAAGATTCCCTGCATATTTCATAAAAATAGCCCAATGTGTCAAAAATGTTTCCTCACTTCTTAAGTAAGTACATTAACAAAGTAACATGCAGAAACAAATAATATATATATATATATATATATATATATATATATATATATATTTTGCATTTAGAAATGCCTCAGCAAAACTATGAACAAGTCTCTCCGTGGGTGTTTTAATTTATTTACAGATTCAGAAAGGGTGGATCCTAAGCTGTCTGATAATGTCAAACACATGGAAATAGTAATAATAACAAACAAACAAACAGCTTCCAAAAGGTTTGGAAAAGTTCAAGTGCTATGAATAGTTTTCCAGGACACATTATTTTTTAATCATTGATTTTGCCCTTAAGCAGATGATGTACTAGTTTATTTTGTGTTTTTGCTATGCATTTATTTGAAATTGTGTTAGAAGAAAGAAAAAAATAATAATAGCGGCGCAATCGCTCTTAAGAACAGTGTGTGTGAAATTAGGCAAGCTAGCATTGTTCTAACTCCAAACTAAATACATTTTTATGCTTATTGGATAAGCATATCATGTGACTTACATAAATGCAGATAGGGAAGGTGTGGCCTGAGGAGTTCGACATACCATATGGGTGTTTGCATAATTCTTAGACAGCTTCTATTCTTCTGGGAAATTAGCCAAAAAAAAAAAAAAAAGATTTAACTTACTTTGAAATATAAAAAGCTTTATAAGGTGATGTATCACTCCGCAGGAGTTCCAAGATTGTGATTGTCATTAAAAAGAAGGGGAGACTGTGTTGTTACCATTTTTTTGATGTCTGAAATTTTATCTGCAATGCTTTTTTGTGGGGGGGCTTCACTTCCACAAACAGGAAAATACAAGCAACATTTGATTGAGGTCCATGACTCCACACAAATAGTTACCCAATAATTTAACCCTCAAAAAATATTTTCATGGTAAAAATCCCAAACCTGACATTTACTTCTTAAATATTCAAGGTTTATTACACTCTGAATTAGCTGAGAGCACTATGGTTATTCAAAATGAACCTCAATCCTCAAAAATACTATTTCCCTAGTAATTTTACACTTACACTTTGAGTCATAGGTGAGAAGATACAGGTGTGTAAAACTGAACTAAAGCTATACGGTAGATTAACACCTTGCCGCAACAGCTGCAAAGCTGCAAAGATACATAAAAAAAAGAAAAAAAAAACATCAGTTCTCACTCCTCCCTGACTGCTTCCCTGTCACCTCAAGCGCCATCAGGACCTGCTGTGACAAACTGACACACGAGGCGTCTGCAAGCTGTCTTCAATCCAGACAGCTATGTCATCTTATCCTGATCTGGCACAGCGTTCCGGAAAGCAGAGGATTAAACCTACTGTTAACTTCATGCGCAGAAAACACCCTCAACAACCTCTCCGCATGATGATCCAAATTTTGACAGCTAACGTTTGTTTATGTAGTGGTATGGTTTCCACGGCACCGGTGACATTGCCAGATCGTTATTGGCTTGCCTGGCTAATGAACCTCAACACAACAAGGGAGCATTATCACCGAGATTATAGCTGCCTAAGTGATAAATGACAAAGCACAAATATAGGTCGATGCAATTACATTTTATTGATCTGATAATGAGCCAAATAATACTTTGCAGAGGCCATACCGAAGATTGAATTATCTTGCACAGTCAATCATCCTTTGGATCTTTTGATATTTATCTGTGAAAAGCAGCGTCTGATATATTTGGGCCGGCCCAGTGGTGTCTTACAAAAAAAAAGGGACATGATTTTAAATAGAAAATCAAAGTGCATATGGAAACTTAATTGCTTTACCGCTTTCTGGTTCTTTGATGTCTCAGCTTCTCCACAGACTGTGAAAACCTCCCCAGCGACTGCCACAGACCACTGCACAGTACCATAATATTACAGCTGCCACAGCTCTCCTCTCTGCTAAAATTTTAAAACTCTTTTCAGCACCACCCAATAAGGCAAATCTCTCGGCTCTTCACGTTGCTATATTATTGAACGGCTTAATTTCCGCCAGTGTGTTTTTAATATTAAGGACATTCTTGATTGCATGAATAAAATATGAATTAAACGAGGAATCTTAAAATAATTAAAATCTAATGAGGTGCCCACATACAGTCCTTGATTCTCTGCTGTTTTGTGACAACTACTTCACATTGTGACAACTCTGCTGGGAGTTGTCCAAAAATGTTATTCCCTAATTATAACTTAAGACTTGGCCTGTGTTGGAGGACGTACCCCGGAGGGACCGAGGCCACCGTCAAGCACTTTGTTCAGTTCTTTGCTTCTCTCCTTTATGCTTCATACCTCCTTTAGCTGGCCTCCACAAATATTTTAACACTTTTAAAATACAACATTAACTTAAAGAAATGACCTCAGCCTTTTGCTTCCCCTTTCATTTGCAGTGATTTTTCCAAGGTGGCTATGTCTCATTCAAAGGCCTATTTGAAAATTTCATCTGAGTTGTGATTTGACTAGAATTTTAGCAGTCTCACCTGCATTTGCACGCCTTGTACATTTTCTTTTTGTCTTTATTGTAGTAAGTGTAAAAAAGAAAGCATATTTTGTGTCTGGTTTTACCATCATTTCACTTGCTCGTGTTAGTTTGTAGTTATCTTTGTGTCTAGTATGTTTGAGTTTTTTATTCACCTTCTCTCGGTCTCCCTGTTTTTCTATCCCTGTGGCTGTTCCACATTCCCCTGATTAAACTCACCCAGATCCTTGGTGCACAAGGTTTTCTGGTTTTCATTACTCATTACTGGTTTCTTGCGTTACACTGCCCATGCTTCATGTCCCCGTTCTTTGAATTCTAAGTCTGTATTTTCTCCAGTTTAGATCTGCTGTTAAATCTGTTTTATTGCACTATGTGGCTCCCACACTACTGTCAACTCCCACACTCCTGCCAGCAATTCGGTTCAACTTCAACCTCACAACACATGACGAAATGACCCTGTGACGCCCTTGGTGTTGAAGTCTCTACCTTCTCTGCACTGCAGAGAAAGTGACACATTTAGATATGAGCATCAGCCAAGTTTCTAACACTTCAGTTTTTTTTTTTTTTTGTCACTCTAACTTAACACCTCAGCTTAATTCTGCTAATTAGTGCATGTCAGTGGGTAGGATTCTTTGTTTTCTCCAGTGTGTTTTACGTGTTTGCATTTACATTTGCTGCAGTCAAAGCTCCTCCTTGATTTTCAATTTCTTTAGTTATGATTTGTATGTTAATCAGTAACTATATCTGCCCCCCTTATTGTCTACTGTTTCCTTCATAAGGCAGGTTTTGAGTTTCCAATGTTGTCTAGCAAGTTTCATATTTAGGCTATAAATCTTATTCAAAGCAATAGATTGGCTACATATTATAAATCTAAATAAAATTCCCGGTCCCATGTTTACAATCTGAAATACTTCTTGTTTGAGGTGAAATTTTTGCATTAAATCAATTTTCTATTATGAAATGGCCATTATGGTTTCTTTTGCTGAAATCATAGCAGGTCTGTCACCTATCCAATACACACAGAAAGTAAAACAAACAAGAAAACTTGTGCAGAATAGTCAATGTATCACCTGTCTGTCCATGTAATTCTGTACATTACCAATGATTTGGAGCCCAATGCTAACAAGAGGTTCATTTATATGACAAAAAAGTAAGACAATAGATCTAAACCAAAATCACATAGCAGACAAAATCCATTTCTAAACACTTGGAATCATCTTACACCATTTTTTCAAACTTGTTTCTGAATCACGGTTGACATTTAAATACACAAGCCCATTTTAGACTTGAAACCACACCTTGTCTCAAAATGTCTTTGCTTTACTCAAAAACTGTATTTAACTTTTAAAATAACTGATACGTCCTTACCTTATGTGTGCTCTGGCTACATATTATAGAACAGTATGACAACTTTGTATAATTATTATTTTACGTAATTGCATTGCAGTTCTGCACTGTTGCCTTGCAGCAAGAAGGTTCTGGGTTCGTTTCGTGGCCCTGGATCTTTCTACATGTTCTCCATGTGCATGGTGGGTTCTCTCCGGGTACTCCGGCTTCCTCCCACAGTCCAAAAACATGACTGTCAGGTTACTTGGTTTTTCTAAATTGTCCCTAGGTGTGTGTGTGTCTGTGTGCATGGTTGTTTGTCCTGTCTGTCTGTTGTGTTGCCCAACGACAGACTCGCGACCTGTCCATGGTGACCCCGCCTCTCACCCGAAACGTTAGCTGGAGATAGGCACCAGCACCTCCCGACCCCTCTAGGGACAAGGGTGTTAGAAAATGGATGGATGGATGGATGGCATTGTAGTTCTGTTTAACCTCAGGGTAAATGTTATCAGTACAGCATGAGCATTCTGTGTTTCACGTGGAGTCTCCCTCGCTGTTTTCAATCTGTATTGTTGATGTAATATTTTTTTTCTTATTTCATCACTCCCACCGAAATGAGTAATGTATATAGTGTTACATGAAATTTGTATGGACCAAAATGTAGCTTGCATTCCAAACACAGTGTACACATCA
Source organism: Girardinus metallicus (assembly GCA_903067095.1). NCBI lineage: Eukaryota > Metazoa > Chordata > Actinopteri > Cyprinodontiformes > Poeciliidae > Girardinus > Girardinus metallicus. The sequence goes on along the minus strand of CAEGAE010067067.1, from coordinate 29,104 downwards.
GTCAGATGTTTTTAATGGGCACAGAAACAGCAGGCTTTGTTAATTACCTTTATATTATAGTATTCAAAGTACAGAGCACTTTATATATGCTTAAGCATCCTATTATCAAGTGACACTGAAAAGCTGAGGCATAAACACTTGGGTTATTATCTTCCCTGTCCTGCCAAGTACAGGAGAACCCCAGACAATACTGGTGGGTCCGTAAATCTTTCAAGTTGGCAATAGTCATCAGAAAACCTAGACCAGGGCTTTTGAAAGTGTGAGTTAACTTCCCTCAGAGAGCAGATAGACAACTGTGCTTCACTCGCTTTGTCATTTACAGTGCCAAAACTAAGAAAAAATTTCTGCTGTGACTGCAATTTATATAGCCTCTATTTTTTTTAAAAAAAGAAGAAAGTAAGTAAGAAAGAAAAACAAACTCCTGGATCTCTGTAGAGAATGCTGTGACACTAGAGCATATTCAAATCAAGCCCATGAAAAATATCAACTCGAAATAATAGTCATAGTTAATGTTTTTTTGTCTCCCTATTGTAGCTTTAAGTCTCTTATCTGTCTCTTAATATAGTGTCAAAAATAGTGACAGTTTTACCAAATATGTTGAAACCAGCTTTTTATAAATGTACCTATACTTCATAATAACAATAATAATAACAATAATAATAATAATGAAAAAATCTTGCAAGCTCAAAGGCTGTCTACGAACAGAAGATGAAATAGGTGCGATATCATCTTTTTACTCCTGAATTAGATGAATGTCTGAAATTAAATTAAAGAACTTTCTGCATGGATCACTTGCAAAAAAAAAAAAAAAAAAATCACTCAGTTGTTGCTGTCTGTGATTTATTTACAAGATGATGATGAGCTCCCTTTCATTTAGAGCTTTTGATCATTCGAACTTTTCAACCAAAAAGACGGGAAAGCAATGTTTAATCTCGTTATGAAAACCTTTGACAGATTTTTTTAAAGCATTTCTTTTTTATCTTAATGAAACCTCCAAGCTGAAAGCCTTTAAAAGTGATAGCGTGTTGTGGTGATGCCTTAGTAAAACAATTCTTATTAATGTAGAACATCAGTCTGTCTGGGATGTGACAAGAAGAGAAGAAAAAGGAGCGGCACACACAACCAAACTATATGAGGCTTTAATCACATCCATCAGCACCCTTATGTCTAATGATGAATCAAAATTTATCTATGTCTATATGTACACTGTAGTCAAAAGCACATTTTTAGATGGCACTCTGCCATCTTTGGAGGTTTCGTCAAGGACCCAAACACAGACAGCCACTTGCTGTGAGTTGAGAAGTTCAATAAAGTGAAAGAAAGATTCACAAAACTTGGAAGGAACCTGGCGTACAAGTTGAGCTACAAGGTGCCACAGGGTAGAGAACAGGAGAATCCAGTAAGGGATGACTGAGAATAGGAGGCTTAATACTGAGGAGCTTGATAACTTGACAATAGACATGTGGCTGATTGGAAACAGGTCGCAGCTGTGAGAGGAGGCTGACCAAATAGGGTGAGTGAAGACTAATGAACATGAGGAGCTGAGAAGGAAATGAACAACACCAAAGGGAGAAGGCTTAAACTAATCCAAAGAAATACACAAATGAAATAAAAAAATAAACTCAAATGCAAGTATAAAAATGCAAGAAAAAACAAATATGAATACCCTTTATGAAGGAATTAACTGAATAGGCTAGAACTCAGCTTGAATCAGTAAAAGAGGAAACAATCTATCTAAACACTAGAATTGTGACACACAACTAGCAAAAAATCAGATTGTTAAGTTGCCTTTAACTTGTTGCATTTTCTGATTGATTAAGTCACTTTGTCATGACTCTTAAGTCAAAACGTAATCTGAAAATGTTGTAAAAATCTGGATCTAAATAGACCTGAGTAATTTTTTAAAACAAAGGGAAGGTTCCACCTACTTCTAGACTTTTTTTTTTGTGCACATACAAAGAAAACAGACTTTTGAGAGGAAGTAGGAGGATATCCAGCACATTATTTGTTTTATTTTTTTGTAGGATTTGTTTTTCCATCGTCACAATTTTGAATCCCACGGAGGATTTGTAGCCCAGGTGCTTGTTCAGTGTTTTCTTATTCTGTCTGTTGCTAAAGTCATATGCCAATGAAAAAATAAATAACTTGGGACACTGGGACAGCATTTTCCTCCTTCTCATCTGTCGTTCATTCCCTTGACTTTGCAACCCTTTTATTGTACATTTTCCCTCCTACTCCCTCTTCTGCAAGTACACATCCGCTCATTTTTCGACCCCACTTTAAAGGACTTTTGTTGTTTTTGAAACCGTAGAGCTGGAATAATTTATGTTCCAACTTGGATGTATTTGGGTGTAACACTTCCTCGCACTGTTCACCATCCAACATCCTAACTTTGTGTTCCAAAGAGTTTCCCCAGCATTTGTCCAGAGCGCGAGAGAACAGCAAGTCCAATTCCTAATAAGCTTTTCTTTGTGTTGGCTCTGTGGTGCTGCGGTTTTTGATGAAGTTGTGTTGTTCTTCTTAAAACTATATTTTTTAAAGTGCTCTTAAAGCAAGGAGAAGGGATTTCATTTGCCTAGCCACCTGCAACAAATTAATCTTTATTAATCAATTACTTGTCAGACTTTGGTCTTATGTTGCTAACCAGGAAAGAAGACCAAAAAAATATGTTAAGTTGTTCTCATCTTAAAATGATCAGTGTCATATTCAGCTCAGTGTACTCCATTTTTTCCCCCTCTTCGAATCATTTTTGTGCAATAGATCAGGGGAGTCATTATGAAAAGTCACTTGTGACTGAATAATTAATTTTTAGCACATTTCCTCAGATTTTATCAATGCTCTGAACAATAAGTGGATGTGATGCATTGCAAATGTGGCTGACCGAGCCAATCAATTAATGAAATCTCTCAGTTTCATTGATGAAAAAGTTAATCCTTGTACATGGTTGGCAGCAGTTTGGTCTCCCAGAAGAGAATATTATATTGTCCCCACTGAGCAATTGTAGAACTATTGCAACATTTTTTATTTCCAACAAAAGAGATTAGTTTCAGTTTGTAGTTTGCAAATTAATTTATTTTGCTCATATATTATCAAAAATTACCAAGAAAAAGTCTGGAATGTCATCGAAGTACTTTTTATTTCTCCAAAAATATGTTTGTATTTTCAGCTTTAATTCTCTACCGCACTGCCTAGCAGCTGTTTCCGTCCATCTAAACATTTATCTAAGCGTCCATCTGCTCGTCCATTCCTCAGTTTTGCCATACATCAGAATCAAAATCAGCTTCTCTAATGTGTAAACAAGAAATTTGACTATCAGTTTATGTCCAGAATCTGTGGGGTCTGCCGAGATGTTAGTGGTTCATTTTCTAGGCCTTTGGACGTCGTCAAGTCCTTCATCCATGTCTGGTTTTTGCCTATCCCTATCTCTGGATATACCCGTGTGGAAAAGTGACATTTTGACATGGGAAGTGTTTCTGAACCCTTAGTCAAAGGAAATACATTTTGTTAGCAATGAATTATCCAGTTCAGAATCATATCCAGCTGTTTCACCCAGCTGCTGTGCTTGCAGGTTTGACAAACGCACCACATATTGCTAATATAAACAGTCGTACGAGTTAAAGCGTTGTTGATTGACAGGCTTATCCAGCTTGCATTTGTATTGATTTTCTATTCCCAGACATTAATTACTTCAAGTTTGCAGGAAGCAGTAAACACACAAGGATCAACAACCATCCACGTTCAAGCAGTACATTTCCATAAATAACATTATTGTATTCCCTCGCCAGTACATCTTTTCCAATTAATAAATATTTTGTCTGGTTTGATATTTTAAGCGTAATGTTGAAGCAGATATGTAATTGCAAAAGAGGAAAAATGGCTTTCATGTAGTTGATTGAGGATGTAATATGTTGTTTCCTTACAACACATCCTTTGTAATCAACAATACATTTGTTTAGACTTGAGATATTTTGAAAGGTAGCAACAAAGTTACATTTATTTCATGAGGACTGGATTAGGCAATCCAGCAACAGTCCAAAAACATAAATCTTTTTAATAAATAATGTGTATTTTAGACTAATAAATACTTACGTCCTGAATTTGACTAAGTAGGTAACTTTATCTTACAATGCAAAAAAATAAAAAAGAACAAAACACAAAAATCATTTGAAAGTGGTAATGGTCACAAGAAAGATGTTTTAAATTACATGCTTGCTACTGAACATCTAATTCTTTTTAAGAATAAAGTACAAAATTTTACACTTTCCTTTTAACCATCTGCTTTAACATAGCGGTGATAAAAAATGTACACCAAAACGTTCTGCACTCTAAAGTGTAGTAGTGTATTCTCGACCAGTCTCAGAGTTTTATGAGACATTAAAATATAAATTTGTAAACATTGAGTCATATTGTTTTTTTCAGAGCTCCAGGTCCTGTTGACCGCATTACATGATCCCATTGTAGTCCCTGACTGCAATACCCATTTAGGTTTTATGTCAACTACACAGAAGGCGCACCTAGCTGCGGTAAAATGTTGATTTAATGTGTGTTGTGTTGCTAACATGTTTGCACTTTGGAACCATATCAAAACTGAAAATGAAAGAGGTCCAAATGCTATAGCTTAGGTGCTTCTCATAGCAGTTGCATAGGAGTTATAGACTGAACATAATGGGTTTAACCAACTAGCTGTGAAAGTGATTAAGGCAAATCAACGCTCTAAAGGAAACTCTACAGACAGGACACACATTTTCCAGAGACCGCAATAAAGCAATAGCATTATAGATTATACAATCTGTGACTGAATTTATTGCTTTGTATGACTATTCCATCGCTGCAGTGGAGAATATACGTTTTCCTCTTTTGACGTTACATTTCCAGCACCTTGCTACACGAGTGTGTATCTGATATGAGGGACTCATGTTGTTACCCAATGACAATTTAATTTAACTGCATGCTGGAAAGGTTCCACATTGACAAAAATGGCCTGTGCTGCTTGCAAAGCAGTTTGGAGAAAAGCAAGCATTTGAAGACATGCTAAAGAAACAGGAAAATAACAAAGAGCATAGCAATGTTAATTCAGGTTATAAAACTTGATGGGTGCAAAATAATTGCATATACAGAATAACTTTTGGAAGTGGCCTGCATACATCAGTGCTTCTAGAGACCTGTGGTCAAGAAAGAGACTGGAAAAGTTCCATATGTCTTATTAATTTTGTGTATGGGTTGAGTTCAGACCACAACTGGCAAAATGATAAGGAAGGAAAACTACAAAACATTTTTAATAACCTAAATATGAAACTGGTATTTCATTTTACAAACTGGCCTAATTTGATCATCACAACTTTACTTTTATCCTTCAACCTCACAAATAAAAGTCACTTAGTGGGACAAAAACACTGCAGGGAACATTTCTTGTCTGTAGTTGAGTTGATGTGTGGGGTGACCAATCAGATGTGTTTGTTTTCTTCAGTGAGATGCATCAGCGATTAAAATTTTCAAAATAGATAAAAATAAACAACTTAATTAAAGGTATAACTCACATTTGATTCAAATGTAAATATATCCACCAATTAGGTGGATACATTCCCTCTGTTAATGATGGTGAGTTGCAGTCGCAGCATAGAGTTTGGCAGTAAATATGAGCTAACTTTCCTTTCAGATGATCTAAGATACATTTTTCAGATAAAACAGAAGAAAAAGTCTTTAGTTTCACAGCAAAAATGACTGATTTGTGAAGCGCGGTTTCAGGTTACTTTACTTTTAAACACCTATACAACACCTGTCAGAGGCCCTGTCACCATGTAACAACACAGACAAAAGCCGGTACCGCACCGTCACTTACATCACTCCTGCCATTTCATTGCAGGACTAAGATCTCCCACAAAACGCAGCAGTGTTTTTTTTTTTTTTTTTTTTTTTTTTTTTCATGGAAAAAATAATCTGGGAAAGGCTTCTAGTCTCCAAATTTTTCTTTGGTTTGTGTTCGTGTATTTGCTATGTACAAAAGGAGAAGAAAAAAATTTTGGACCATAAAAAAATCTCCACTAAAAACCAATAGAAAAATGATGAAACAGTAAATATGACCAAAATACCCTCTTCTCTAGGTATGATGCATTCGGAGAAAAATCAGCAATGCTCAAACGGTTTGATGATCGCTTGCTCAAAGGGGAAAGAAAATTCATTTTTATAGATAAATAGTGTGGGCTGTCAGCTCGCTTTGAGTAGATAGTTTCGACAAAAAAAAGGCTGTGATTTTGCTGGATTGTTTGCAGCAGAAAAAACATTACAAACAATGTAGCAAAGTCCTGTGGGTTTCTCCACTCACACACAAAACGAGGTTTGCTTTGCCGTGGAGCCTTTAAATCTCCGATCCATAAACAGATTTTTAACCTGGAACAAAATGATTTCTGTGGTTTTCTTAATGGGAACCTAGAATGCCATATTTAATTATTTTAATGGAAGTGAACTATCAAATCATTTTTTCCCCTAACTATGACTAAGAAGTGCCTCCTTGTGAAGGGAGGTGAACCAAAAAGCCACCCTCTCCTCTCTTGTTGTGCTGGTCATGCGGTCTTATTGATTAAAGAAAAAAAAAAAAATGTTTGGGCATGCAGCTGACAGACTACGTATATGTGGAATCCATAGGTGGGGAGCAGCTGGAGTCATCAGGCAGGCTCAAAGTCCCCTGACAACCACAAGCTCTTAGAGGTTTGGAACAATTTCAGAGGCTGTGAAGAATACATTTTTAGTAGATTTTGTTTCCTTCGGTTTGTGTAGCTATCTTAAAGAAAAGTGTTCCCGGTAGATCAAACAGTTGTCCACAGAAGAACAAGAGCTTGTCCAATCAATCCTCAGACAGAAGTGATTGGATATGAACTACAGGTATTTCATAAAAGCCAGCTATATTTCCAATCAGGAGTATTATGTCTTTTCAAACTCTAGCTTTGATTGTATTTCAACCACTCTGTCATCCTAAAAACTGGAGACTATTTTTTTTTTTGTGAACTGCTGCTGTTAAACCTTTATCAATACAATTTATAGCCCAATGAAGTTGGATAAGACTGCAAGAATTAATTATTGTGGCCATAGTTAGTAACTGGTTGCATCGTCACTAGGGAATGTCATCTCTGTGAAATAAATATTTGATGCATTGAGGAAGCATGAGCATTTTTGAACAATATGCATAATTACCGAATATTAGTTCATAATTTTCCAGTTGTGGAAAAGTACGAAGCCCTTAGGGGACATGGAATACTTTTTTTTCTTTTATGTTTTCTCGCAATAATGTACTGATCAGTTCATGCAGCATAACTGAATACTGTAAGCCTTTCTTATAGTGGCTATTGCACTTTATGCTATTATATAAGGTTTTCGTAAGGCTTTTCCATGTATGTTAATATCTTGTTGTGAAATAGGTGAAGCTTTACATCTTTTTCTGTAGGACAGAAATGCACTACAAACCTATGATATAATCAGAAACTTACTGTAAATAGGAAAGAAAGAAAAGATACATCCAAACTATTTGGACTATTTCTGAGTTATTATCACAGGGTAAGGAGTCATCTGACAGTTTTGATTGTGTCCCTTTTGTGTTGGTAGTCTGAATGGCTATTAAAGGGCCATTTTCATGCGCAGTTCCATCTCAGCCTCACACAAACAAACAAACATGCAGAGAATAAATCGATTTTCAATCAGTTTTTTGCACCAAAGAGTTAGTAATATACAAGTTTCACTGGGGCTCTTTAAATGTGTATGTATTTTTGAAATTGACATTTGTGACTGTATACAAAATAGACCAGCAAATATCGCAGTAAGCATATTGAAAGGGAATGCAAAACTTAATCCGAGGGAACGCAGAACAAAATTTTTTTCTCCATGTCCCTTGGTAGGCTCCATAGAAAAGAATGGCAGACCCATGCCCAAAATTACAGAGTTGGTGCCAAAATTAGTGCATGAAGTTTATGGTTTATCAGGCATCACAAAAATAAACTGTTGTGAAAAGTAAGCACTAGTCCTAGTTTGGAGGAAAACTGCAACTTAATGAAAAAAACTAACGAGTTAATCTGATTTCTATCTTAATATTTATTGTTAGTTTTATGAAGATAGATCATGCAAATTACAACAACTAAATCATGCCTTTTGTTACTTCAGATTCATGAGTGTATCCTGATGTAACCTCCAGGTGTTCATTTGTTTAATGCATAGTTAAGAACACCCAGAGCAGCAGCACCTCTCCACTTTTACAGTGTAACTTTTCTAACAAAATAAGTTCCATTCCAGATAATGTTTTATAGACCAGGGAATGCACGTTAAAAATATTTTTTTTTCTATTATGGAGTAGATTATTAAGCAGATACGGTATTCAGAATTTTTATTGTAGAAAGTGTTTTCAAAGAGCCCTGTATACAATAGTATCCCACAAAAAAAAAAAAAAAGCAATCTTTGGACTGTCTTTAAAATATGTGCTTATTTCAAAAGTAGATACCTCTGTTGCTATTTTAATGTGGATCTTACTTAAAAGGAAATCGGAACCAAAGTAGAAGGAGTGCAAATATGTATGTCTGAGGTGCCCTGTTGTTGAGGCCCGGTAAAGCAATTCATCTGTTTACCACGCACTAGAATATGATCCCTGTGTCTTCTGAATGAAGGGGGAAAATGTTTCCAAGCAAAGCTGGTACCGTATGTGTCTCAAGTAGCTTGTTTCTACTTGAAACAAGCTACTTGTTTCAAGTAGCTTGAAACAAGTACTTGAAACAATCAGTTATCAAAGATTTCTCTTTGATAACTGTCTACTATGTTCAGGCATAGTAGACGGTTATCAAAAGTGTGAAAGAACACTTCTCAGTTCTTTCACATGTTGGCGCATGTCATTCACGATGACCAGAAATGGCAAACTGGAAGAAAGAGAGTAAACTAATCCACCATCCCTTGCTAATTTCCTATTGGCAATACTTCCAATGTATAGCTTTTAGCAAACAAGTGATTTGTGTTGTGTTCATAATAGCAGATGAATCACAATCCAAGAGAGATATTCTCGAGTTAAGAAATCCTTAGTCATATAACAGGCCTTAATGGTGGATGTGAATCATGCAACCAGGTGGGGGCTGAACATTTGTAGCAACGAGGTGGCAGATGTTTTGTGGTCTGCCAGAGGAGGCTGGGCGCTCTGCCTGTGGCGGCTGATTGACACAAGAGTATGACGGTGAGCCCGCCTGTCTCTAGAATCCCTGCTGTGGGATTGATGGAGGTGGGATTAAAGGAGCTGCATTATTCTGGTATGGCAGAGCCAGGTTCATTTTATTTTTTTGTGCAAAATTTTGTTTATCTGGGACCAATTTTAAAGTAAATGGCCAGAGGTGCTTTTCCTTCCAATGACGGTAGTTATAACAAAAAACAAGAAATGTGAAGCTAAAATAAAATCTGACTTTCCAGTGCAGTACTTCCACAAAATGTGCAGTTTTCAAAAAACTTGTGCAGAAAAGTGTCTCTCTGTAGGTCAGAGGGTCTTATAGGGACTGGTGGTAGATGGCTGACTAGATGACAAACTGCAGGCTGTTCCAGAGACGTTTCCTGGCTCTAGCAAACACTATGCAGGGAGAACGGCTTTTAATAGAGTGCATTGTGCATTTTAAATCAATTTCCTCCAGTGCAACATATTTTTTTTTACAAGAAAACCAGTTTGATGGTGAAAGCGTTCCTGCTATGACTACTCCAATGTTATAAATTTGAGTCAGAATATGACTGATTATCCAGGAACTATTAAGGACATGTGCACAGATGCTGAAACAAGCACTGACGAGAGTAATATTCATCCGCAGGATTTAAACGATTATGAATCCATTTGTATTCATAATTGATGTTATTGATTTGATTGATTTCTACTCATATTTGCTACTTGTACACACAATATTTGGCTGTTATCACCTCAATTATCTGAGACATCAGCAGATCAGATATAAAGCTGGCATGCAAATCGAATGTCATATTCAAACACTCTGGAAAATGCTAAACCAAGCAGAGGACACCATTTTGTGACTAGTGCAGAACTAAATCAGGTGCTGGGCTTGGTTACATCAAACAGCTACATGCACTGAAATAAATCATATGTACACTATATTTAATTCAAATTTGCTCAGTCAAGACATCCAGAAAGTCAGATGTTTTCTGATCGGATCGAGATTTTTAGGCTACTTCTCATGTAAGATACAAACATAATGATCAAATTAAATATGTAGAAAGAGAAAATCTGTTTTTAAATTACCAGCCAGACAGTTCATTTTGTTTAAACAAAATTATCCCTCAGTGAAAATCTCTCGTCGCTGTTGCACAGCCACATTGGAAACTTACCTGCTGGCATAATTCAAGGACTACGTGTAGTTCTAAATGGGTTAAATCCATGAATTAACCCACTTGGCATTCACTAGCTGCCTCAAATTCAATTTTCTCTCTCTCATACTCTTTTACAGAGTAGACAAATTTAATCTTATGGATATAAAAAGTAATTTCTGTTTGACAGAATGAGTCAGGCATACATACTCACGCAAACACGTATGCACACACACAAACAAGTTAAACCGATGAAGGTGTTGAATCTATATAAATGTTTTAATTTATTAATTATTACAGCAGTTGTTACATTATAGTGTCTATAATTTTTCTCCTACTTTGATGTTATTAAATATTGTTTAGATTTTGCAATCAGTAGATGCCTAATCAGGCACAAGTTTTATGATTTCTCTGTTAATTCATGTGGACTTAAGTGTGAAAAGAAAAGTAAGTTGTTTTTTGATATCCTCCATGCTCTCTCTAAATTATTTATCAGGCAGTATGTGGTAAAAACTGTGGCTCTGCTTCATGATAATTTTGGTAGAAGCCAAGAAGAAAAAAAAAAATATATGACCCTAATCACCTCACTTAGACATATAAAGAAACATTTGGCAGTCATGCTTGTCATTACAGTAAGAGTGAATGATTCAAAATCCCAGTCAAAGGAAGCAACAAGATGGAAAGCTACCCTACCTTTAAAATACCCACGCTCATCCAAACTTATTGGAACATATTTTTCATCCTCATGCCAATTTGTATTTGCTTTGTTAGTAAAATAACATTAAGCACCATCTTTTAGTAAGAGGAAACTTTGACTAGACGCTCTGAAACAACCTCAGATTCTAAAACAGCTTAATCTAATACGAGGCATCATGTCAATGTTTATAACATAAGTAAAAGTTTTCCCAAAAATTTAAGTATTCCAAAACTCCAGGTATCTGGAAAATACATAACACTGAAATTTATGTTATGTCACTGTTGAAGAAGACTCCATGTACAAATGGAGGAATACTTTGGCCCGATGAGGCCAAAATGGGGGTGAATGCTAAATTAAAGGGGGTGAATATTAGAGCAATCACCTATTCAACATTACATATTTTGTTCATATTGTTTTGTTTTCCTTTCTGTAAATTATGTTGCTCATGAATACTTCGTAAAAGCATAAAAAAAGGGTAAAACATGCAAGGGGCTGAATACTTATCATAGGCACTGTGAGCTGTAGTTTTTCAACAAGGAATCTGACAAAGATACTGTAGAACAATTCCACAAATGTCCTCCTACCTTTTCTTGTCAGGTACAGAACTCTCAGCAGGGCTGGTACCCATCAGTTCATCTGTCCCCTAAACGGCACAGATGTGCCTTGATCAAAAGGCTTGACAGATGGGGATACCCTAGGAACATTTGATGGGATATGAAGTGGATTATTTTTATTATAAATTTATATCAAATTAAGAAGGGATTAACAATGCGAAGAAAGAAATTTAGTTATATTATCTTAGTGTCGTTCTTATTTGCACTCTTCAAATAACATTGTGTGGCAGATTTTAATGCAGCAGTCACATGTTTTGCAAAGCTTACAATCTTTTGTGGCAGAAAGAAATTGGGTGAACAGCAGCTCTTTCAGCTTCCTCAGAATGGTAAAACATAAGCATCATTGCATTCTCAAAATTGGAAATAAACATTTTTTCCTTCCAAAAGTATTTATACCCTTGAACCTTAGTTATAGTCATTGATGTGTTTTATAACGAATCTATGTGATCAAGACATGGTCATCCACAAAAACTGGCCAAGGCACTTTGCAGGGAGAGAATTAATCAGAGAAACGACCAAGGAAGCCATAAAAAATCTATAGGAGTTCAGTTGGAAAAGTCTGTGGACACAACACCTATTAGTTAGGTACTGATCAGCCCTGGCCTTTATGGAAGAGGGGCAGGAGGAAAGCAATTGTTGAAAGAAAGCCATAAGAAGTCCAACTTAAACTTTGTCACACACCACATAGAGGAGATGAAAAGGGATGGTGCTAAATACAGAGCAAACCTGGAAGCTTTAGATCCTGTAGTAAAACTTAAAACCGGGGTGCAGGTTCATCTTCCAGGAGGACGAAGTAGCCAGAGCTACATTATTACATTAACATATTTAGGTAATCTGAATTTTTTTAATCATTTTAAGTTAAAAAATGCTCTTCAAAAATGTTATTTCCTCTTGACTTGTAGTGTATTGATAGTTGGGTTTTCATATTTTTTTCAGATCACCCAGAATGCTTTGTTGACGCTAAAACCTTAAATTGAATTAGTAGAAATAGAGGAACATTTGAAATGCACATGAAATATGCAATTTATTTGTGTATCCATTTCTCTTTATTCTGTTCAGGGTCATAGGTTTATTATTGTTTTTTAGTTCTATTTTGAGTTCACTTTAAATTTATCTCTTCTTCTAAAGCTCTGCAAATTCACACGCGAGTTAAGATAAACCTTAAACTTTCAGTTTTGGTCAAACACTATGTTTATTTTTGAGCAACCACAACACTTGGGCATCATGATAATTCGATGTCGGTACCTGCGAAGTTTACGCAGCTTCTTTTAAATCTTTAACAACATTTCTTTGTTGTTGTTTCTCTCGGCATCAGGATTAAGAAAGCGTCCGCTCGATTCCTGCCTGCTGCTGTGACAGCCGTGTGACACTGTCTTCATCAAATAACTACTTTTTGTGTTGAGCCTGTTACCCACTTCTTCTGTAAATATATTTGATCAGGGAATTAAAGCTGATTTGTGGTGTTATTCTGCTCACAACATATGTACTGAGGCTGGGGTTGTTTGTGTGTCCACATTGTACCCCAATTATGACTCAATAAAAGCAATCAGAATTTAAACAAATGCCTATTTCTTATCTGTAATACGCGGTGGTTGTAACCGCTGACAATTGTATAATATTCTTTGTAAAAATAAATTTGCTCCAATTGTTTGTACTGAACACACATATCTCTCAGAATCATTTGGAACAATTAAAAAATACATATTTACCTACAACCTGCTCAGTTCAAATGAAAACCAAACAAATGTATAATTTGCTTGGGCCCTGGTCCTGGAAGGAGTGGGGCAGTCTCTTGTCATGCAGATTTGAGTGTGGCAACACAGCCAATTGGCTGCCTGGAAACCCTGCACCACTTGTAAAAACCTATTTGACCAGCAGTTTAACGGCAGACCAATCAGCTGCTAATAAGACACACCTGTACCTTAAAAAGACTCTAAGGAACAGCTTTAGCCTGATTGTACAGCTGGGCCTTTGTTGCAGCTGTCTTTGCTTTTGAAGTTTGTTTAGACTTTGTATGATAGTTGTGGGGTCTGCACAGTGGCGCAGTTGGTAGAGCTGTTGCCTTGCAGCAAGAAGGTTCTGGGTTCAATTCCCGGCCCGGGGTCTTTCTGCACGGAGTTTGCATGTTCTCCCTGTGCATGCGTGGGTTCTCTCCAGGTACTCCCACAGTCCAAAAACATGACTGTCAGGTTAATTGGCCTCTCCAAATTGTCCCTAGGTGTGAGTGTGTGAGTGCATGGTTGTTTGTCCTGTGTGTCTCTGTGTTGCCCTGCGGCAGACTGGTGACCTGTCCAGGGTGTACCCCGCCTCTCACCTGGAACGTAGCTGGAGATAGGCACCAGCAACCCTCCTGACCCCATTAAGGGACAAAGGATGAACAGAAAATGGATGGATGGACCTATTGTTCAACCAGCAAGATCCACAGCCAGCTATGGCTTTGTTTTTAAACCAGAGACTGGTGTTTGACTGGAGCGTCACATGCACAGCCACAGCTGCTCAGAGACGAGTCTCTGCTTATGGACAGAATGTGCTTGGATGTGAAAAGTGACAAACATCAAGTCTCAAATTATTTGCTGGTTGACATTGCTGTGGTCTACCACCTCCTGGGATCATTTCAGAAACCTCACAGCATCGTTTATAATTCTGTATAAATACGTCTTAGATTAGGCCTACTGGAAGAAAAAGGAAAATTCAGACTTATTTTTCTGAGTTTAATCTTCTAGGATCAAAAGTCGTAATTTTTTTTTTTTTTCCCAGTTTCCCTAATCTTCTTCTGTAAATAAAAGATTCTTTCTACATTGTTATTTTTTAATGCATTCGGCATAAAAGTCACAGTATGTGAGCCCTCCATGCTGCGCCTAATATTTCCCATAACATAATGCACAAGTGATAAAAGGAAGTTCAGTTTTTATGTTTGTAACCAACTTCCCTTTCCCCCCATTTAAAGTGTAAGTTTTACTTATTTTTGATTCATCAATGTGAATCTGGATATGTACAATAATGCACGCTTTTCCCTTGCAGCTATATAACTATTTGCTGTAAAGCATCTAAACAAAAGTTGATCAGATTACTGTTGAATTGAGAATGGTAAAGATTTATTTTCTCAGCATTTAGCTTCGGTAGCATAGGGCTCGAAACACAGTAACGTTAATTTACAATTCTGACTGGCAGATAACTTGTCCTTTCTACCAAGGCTATTTTTTCCGCTCCAACAAATAAAGAATTTTGCATCACTTCTTTGAGTTGTTGTGAAAATGCTGCTCGACACATTTTCAGAGGACTCATAATGCGCTTCAGCTATTTATATTCATGTTGCTCGCTCGCATTGCAGCAATGTTTGTGTGCTTTATATTTACACCTTCAGCTGACACACTTCTAACGCAGCTCTTTATGTTTAATCACTTACCAACCTTCGTTTAAGAAGGTTATTTCAGCTATTCAGGTCTGGCCCTGGCCTTTTTGTAGAAACAAACGTCAGTAAAGCTGACCAAGCGATAAAGTGCAGCATTTCCGGGAAGCGTAATTTAGAGTGGCCTGAAAGACAAATAGACACACAAGTAAAGCAGACAAAAAAAACAAAAAAAAACTAGGACAGGATTTCATTTTGATAAACAGAGGAAGGGCTTTTAGGAAACTCATAGGGAAGTTTAGTGAATGGATCAGTGATACTACAATTCAAAAATGACTTCCTTTAAACTTTCCTGAACCTGGAAACCTGAGAACTTTTAGACATATTTGGTTTGAGATAAAATATTTTCTTAATGATGCAGTGACCAGCACCCCTCCCGACCCCACTAAGGGATAAGGGTGTAATGAAAATGGATGGATGAAGATGCAGCGCTATGTATTTTCTAGGCACACACAGTGCCATTTTTAGCACAATCAACTTACTGTCACGTTCAGTTGTTGTAAAAATGCTGTTAATATCAAATATTCAACTAAAAGAAATGTAACTTAATAATTTAATGCATTGAAATTGGGCACCTGTCTTCTTAAAAACTCTGCCTTGAGGAAGTCATCACAACATGGCTCCTGTAATAACCCTTTAACAACGTTTTTACCGGTGTTGCACTGAGAAATAGTTCCTGTGGTAAGCTCCACCAGGCGTTTGCTAATTTCTGATGGCTAGTCTGAAGGAGCTGAGTGAGGCAGAGGGCTGCTCTGTGAGGCAGAAACATGGAAACTGTGCCTCAAAGGCGGAGCTAGGTCCACCTAGACATTTTGCATAGCTGAATGGTTGCTACAGGAGATTAAAGGATTTTTCAAACACGCATGAAAGAATCAAGGCAACACTCTAAATATGTTGTTGATGAGGGAATCACATTATAACATTATGTTGATTTCACATAATCCTGCCCATCTTTTGAAAACGTGAATACAGTGGTGGTTTTTGATATGTGCTACATGGGCAGTTGCCCAGAGCGGCAGTAGATAGGAGTGGGGAACTCAAGAACTAGAAAAAAAAGATCTTATAAGTCACTTGTCCCCTGAACAAGTTTTCTACTACTTGTAGAGTGAAGTGCTTTTCCTTTAGCTGCTGTTGAGTACTGAGAGTCTACATTACTTTCTTTCTGCTTCAAAATACAAACAAATAATTGGTTGCAATTTAATTGGTTGGACAGCAGGAGAAGGAGGGGCCTGCCTAGTCTGTAACCACCAATTCCTGCAAGGCAGTGTGTGCATTTTTATTTTTCAAGCTTACGAAAAATAAATATTTTAATAATTTAATGCGTTGAAATTGGGCACCTGTCTTCTTAAAAACTCTGCCTTCAGGAAGTCATCACAACATGGCTCCTCTAATAACTCTTTAACAAGGGTTTTACCAGCGTTGTTAAAGACTTAGGCTTGGTAATTAATTGTGATTAACCACAGCACTAGAGTGTGATTAATCTGATTAATTTTTTTTATTCGATTGCCAGCACTACTACATAAACAAATGATGTAGTTTATGGTTTGAATTTGAACCCACTGCTGATGAAATGAGGCCCCATTTCTATAGAAACAGTGAAACGGCTGATCTTTGAAGCTGCTCAACTTCAGGGTCACCCAGCTGCTTTTATACACGGCCATATCTTCTTGCAACGCTAACAGGGTGGAGATGAGTATCCTGCAAAGAGGCAAAACTTGTTGGGGCGCGAATAATGGAACTTCTTTTTGGACTCACTGCTGGACTCACTCATTGCTGACCTAGTCTGTAACCATACCATCCATTTCAAGCCACCACTGATTGCACTATTAGAAAAGTTCATCAGTGTTTTACTTACATTGTATTGGTATGAGCCAGCATTAATCAGTGTCAGGACACTATTCAGATATTTCTTTCACATGACAAAAACGTTTTCCACAATCTGGAAAGGTAGAAAATAAAAGGACTAACGTGATTTAATCTACTTTCTTTTCTTTTCACGATGACGGACAGCTTGTTTGGATTGCATTAGACCAGTCAGGCCGAGATAAAGATAGAATCATAGAACATAATCCCCTCTGCTGACAGTACCGGGATTTCCCAAAATAGGTCATTCATGTGCCGCTGAAACACAACCTCCAATTCCACTTTCAATTTCAGCTTCTTAATGGCGAAACGCTACAGTGGGAAACTACAGAAGTTTCTTTGCGCCTCCCCCTATATCTTGTGAGTCCGACGCGTTTTCATTTCACTTTAACGCCGCAGTCGGGCAGTTTTCCACCTCGGGACCCTTTCTTCGACCAGAGAGCTCGACTTGATTTGAAACTCGAGGGACAACATGTTTTCCTGCGTCTGTCTGCTGATTTCTTTCCTGAATATTCTGCGGTGCTTCCATGTGACCGCATGCGGTGAGTTTCCCGTCCTGCGCCCCGGGGTTTCATCTTCCGTCGGTACAGAGTGGAGAGGTTCAGGTTGGCCATTTCTTCAGGCAGGCCAGTCAACTGACGAGATGTTTCCTCCAGTGGGAAGGATCGTTGTAAACTTCACATTTAGTTAATACCGGTCCGCAAGCAGAGTCCGGAGATGGAATCATTTAGGATCCCGTTATTCCTGCTGTTAGATTTGAATGTCTCGCCTTATTGTTGTTAGTGTACACCGAATGTGTTTGCCGAGTAACTTTTACGTAGGTTTGAATTTAAAGAGTTATTTCTAAAATTGTATTGGTCACCTAAGATAATATAACTGAATTTTGCTTTGTGTAAAATAAAAAAAAAAAAAGAAAAAAGAGTCAAACCACTGAGAAAATGATTATTGGCAGCAGCTTTAATAAAACCTTAACCTCGGAGAACAGTTTATATTGTTCAAGTTTTATATCACAGTTAGAATCAAAATCAGTTTCTCTGGTCAAGTTTGTGGGCCCAAATAAGGAATTTAACTTTGGCCGTATGTTTACAGACATGTAATTAGATATTAAGCTTAAATGGTAGACTAATGGATATAATTATGAATGTTTTGAGTGTGTATGTGTTTACACACTCAAATCACCTTCCTAAAATAATAACCTAAGTCTTTTTTTTTTTTTTTGCCAAAAGTGATTTTGGAACAAAAAAAACCCCACTTTGGGCAAAAAAATGACTTCCCAAAAGTAACTTTTTAGGAAAGTGTGGATACACTAATATTTAGTTAGCGTGAAGGCACACATTCACCATAGCACTGTTTTGATAATGTCTCAAGATTTGCATCCAGTGTTGCATTAAGTTTTCACGAAGATCTTGTGCAGACGATAGAAAAATCTGACTACTACACGAAGCTTCCACCAGCAAATTCCAGATATTCTTAGTAGGTGTGAGGTTCAGACGTTTCAGGTGTGAACATGATGTCTCCGGGAACCACTCTTTAACAAACCGAACCTGATGAATCCTGGCTTTGTCTCGTTATCTTGGAAAGCCAGGCCATCAGGGAAAACAAACTTTATTGATGGAGTAACTTGGTTATCCAATATATCCAGGAAGTTACATGACATTGTTTGGGCTCATAATGTTGCTGAACGTGGATTTGATCAACTGCAGCAACCCTAGATCATAGCACTAATCCCACATGCTTGTACAGTAGGCACTAGGGAAGATGGGTACATCTCTTTATCTAGCTCTCTTCTCTCCCTTCTCTCATAACACTGGAGAGTATTTAGTATTTCATTGCTTATCTCAGCTCACAGATTGCATCAGTCCAATCTTTTTATTTTTTTAAAGGCTTTGTTGGCTCTAGTGGCCTTTATTTGAGAGTGGTCAGACAGGAAAGTAGGTAATCAGAGAAGAGGAAGATATGCGGCAAAGGTCATCAGACCGGGATCCGAACTTGCGACGGCCGTGTTGAGGACTAAGGCCTCCTTATGTGGGTTGTACTTAACCTCTGGGCCACCACGGCGCAAGTGTCCAATCTTTGTCCTCGCTTGCAAATGCAATCTTTTTTTCTCCAATTAGCCTCCCCGATTAGTGGTTTTCTTATGGCTGTTTCCACAGCTGTTCTGTGGAAACCTTTAGAGTTCCCTTCACATTGTGCCTGTGGAAATACTTTTACTTTTACTTTGAAACACAACCCTGACTTCTGTTGTTTTCCTTAGATTTGATTTCACCAAATGTTTAAGAGATTGTTGATCATTATTAAGTTTTTTTTTTTTTCCCAAAGGTGACGGTTCTTCACTTTCCTTCCAGTTTTTAGTGAAGTGTTGGACTGTTCTTAACTCGGTTTTAGTAGTTCTGTGTCTCCTTTGGACCTTCTCTCTGTTTAATTCTAGCCAATGATCTGATGACTCACAAACTAATATATTTGTCATGTTCATCTGACTCTTGTGAGACATGACCTCTGAATCACTTCCTATGATTAATAGACTATGTATCAGAGTTGCATAACCTGACATCCTTAGAGAAAACCAGAAATATTGAAATGTGTTTAACTTTTCATGCATCAGATTAGAGGCGGAACTAAGGATTTTAATTGATCTAACAGTCTTGTTGTGCACTGTGGTAGGAAGCCGGAGTACCCAACATGCGACTTGACGATTCTAGGTACAAAACTACCCATTTACAGAATTTTGAAAGGAGGAAGGGGTGAAATGACTTGCACCTAAAACTGAATCTTTGTCGTCTTACTTTACGTAGTTATGTTTTTTCAAAAAAGCTTGCATGTCCTTACGTTTTACAGTATATTTAGATATATAACGTGAATTTGAGCTACAATGCTCAAGAACAGTAGTCCTTTTTCCTCAAACAGAGCCACTTTATCTTTGATTTTGGTCTTTAGACACCAGATAATTGGGCTGCATGATATTAGGATTGTGATATTATTGCTTCCAACACTCATGAGGAGTCTTTAGTAACTTGAAGACTATCGTCTTTGTCTGATATGATCATCTGCTACAGCAAGATTCTGTCTTCATATCATCGATAAATAAGATTCAGTCGTTTTATTTTCCAAAGTGAAAAAATGATCTTGGACTAGAGTAATGAAATGGTTCAGTTCACAGGTACCAAATAGAAGAGTAGCAACTGATGAAAAGGTAACTTGCTGCCATGAGCAACACCAACGTCAGACAACCTGAAAACATTAACAACCTGGAAGCAAAGCATAGACTTCCTTTTAGTCTGCTTAGAGAAAAATTATGACAAAATAAGTGGTGAATGAGAGCATACTTCACATTGCCTGGTGTCAGTGAGGTAGCTCAGTCAAAATCTAAATACTGTTAGGCAGAAGGAAGGAGCTTCTAGATAATATTTTTACGTAGAAAAAAATTTCCGGTGAGACATTTCATCCAGCATTCCCAAGACCAGATCGACAGTACTGATTGTGTCTGGGTTGAATAAAGTTAAACATAAAAATAATATACCACTTAGTAGCACTATCTAAACACTAAAATGGTGATTAAAAAATCTCAAAGTTCCTAAAAACTTTATCTTATGTAAATTATATATTTACAAAGGCTAATTGTATTGTGTTTTGACTTAAATGTAATAATATTGTTATCCATGTTTCTCACAGGTTACAGCTGTCAAGATAAACCTGTGATAACTCCATCCAGACTGGTGGTGAAGTTCGGTGATCCGGCCTCTGCTACATGTGTAGCCTGTCAGCAGGACTGTCTTCCCACAGATGAAAGTGTTATTAATATGGAAGCTTCACTTGGAAGATCGAATATAAATGGAACCACAGTGACCTGGACAGTGGAGCGAATGACTGAGTGGGCATTAACTCCAAAGTGCTACTATACTAGTGGCGACCTGCAGTGTTGCACTGACCTGAATGTTACTGTCTACAGTAAGTTAATTAATGTCACCAAAACATTTTAGAGAGATATATTGTTGTTGTTACCATTGAAATATTTTATGTCTACCATTTTCAACATGATTGTTGTTGCTTGCTGTTATTGATCATTACTGTTCTTTTTATTTTTGTTCTTTTCTTCTCCCCAGAACCTCCAGAAAGTGTGTCCTTCAGCTTAAACCCCTCTGGACCTCTGACTGAGGGTTCAGAGGTCACCCTGCAGTGTGATGTAGAGAAGGTCGCTCCTGTTGCAAACCTCATTGTGACCTTTTACAGAGGTCAGACGCTTCTGGGTCAAGTGAAAAGCATCAATACAGCAAAGAAACCAGTTAGTGAGGCATTTTCTTTGAGATACAACATCAACAAAGAAGAAAATGGAGGCCAGTTCTGGTGTGAAGCGAAGCTGGAACTGGGAGCTGAAGGACCACAGCCCCCTCTAGTGGTAAAATCAGAGAAGGTCCCTGTCTCAGGTAAGAAATGAATCACCTCAATTCAGCTTTTGTGACATTTTAAGACAAAAGGTATTATTATCCAGTCACCCTCAGTCACTTCACTGTATAATTAAAATAAAGCCTCTGTTTGGAAGTACAGACTGGTGGTGAAATTTCATAATATAAGACAAGACGTTTTTTCATTAAAGTATTTGTCTAAAATAAAAAAAAAATGCATTTCAATAAACTGCAGATATATTAAACATGTTTTTGAGTTTTAATTATGCAATGAGTATTTACATCAGCCACTAACTGACAGAGTATGGCAAAGGTTTTCTAAATGTTTCCAAGTTGTATGTAAAGTAAACAACATCTACCAAGTAAAATGATTAATGACAATATAACTGAATATTAACTTAAAAACGTATGAGCGGCATTGTCTGGCAGATTCAGTTCTAATAGGAAAACATCAAAAATCAAAAGACTTTTGGATTTTCATGGATGGATGGATTTTATTTCTGGTTGTTGTAATGGCAGGAATGTCACCCCTCTTCCTATTTCTTCCCTGTATTTCTCTTTTCTGCTCTTTTTAGGTCTGTCTCTCCCTTTAGCTGTCTTCAGCTCCATCTTCTGGTGCATTCATTCAATTGTGAGAATGCTAACGAGCAGATTAGCATTCTCCCTAAACTGTCACAAAATGTGGGAAAAGTAAAGAAGTGCACTTTCTCAAAGCAGTGTAGCTAATTCCTTTTGAGATCTGTACTAGCTTTTTTTAAAATTATTATTATTTAGATCCTCATTGTCTAAACTGAGAAATGCAAATAATAGTTTAATATAACTTTTTTTATAATAATAATAATGAATAGCTAATTAACTCTTTATTTTTGTTTCCCAGTGAATTTGGAGACGACCTCTAGGCCAACCGATGATGCTCCCAGTTGGAAACTTTGCAAGTTCATCCTCTGCTTGACGCTTTTAGTCTCTGCTTCTGTTTGAGTCAGAGTTCATTAAGATGCACTGATAAACTGAAATCAGTAAAATCAGCAGTTCTGACTTTCAGGATGATGTGTCTGAAGATATTTTTCCTTGTATAGTTACATTTTGTTTGGCTCTGCTCTTTTTTAAGATTTCTCCTAACTGTGTTAATATGTACTGCATTCCTGTCCTGTTGCATGCTTTCTGTTATTTATACTATTGATGTGTAAAATGGCACTTTTCTACCACTTCTAATACATTTTTGAGTGACATTTATATTCTGATAGCCCTACCTAGTTTTTATAACATCACTTAAAAGGAGTCTCGCTCTCTTTTTCTTTCTCTCATGTATCTGACAAAGTGTTCTAATTTTCTGAGTCTGAATTTTGAGTTTTCTTTATCTGTGAGACATAATCATCAAAATAACAAGAAACAAAGGCTTGAAATGTACGTGTAACGATTCTAAATAAAATATTTTAACTCCACTTTTTGAGATGACTGACAAGAAATATTTCACTTTTACACAAGTTTCTTATATTTTTAGATGCACTACTTAGAGCAGGAGGCCAGTTTCAGTTCTGTTAAAAAAACCCCCAAGGATTTAAACTAAGACTCTAAATATCTCTTGATGCTTTCTACTTACAACATTCCTTGACACTTGTACTAAACTACAAGACATTACTGAGATTTCTTTCTGTTGGTGCCCATACCTTCTGTTTGTCTTGTTTTTCATGTCTGCTTGTGAAGCTGGGGCAGCTGTGATCGGGCTGAAACAGTTTGGCTACATGTTGAAAGTGACAGTTTCCTGATAAACATCCCCGGGAAGTGGATGTGAGCGTCTGTCTCTGGGGTCTGCTGGTATCTGTTACTGCAATCACTTTGATCATCTAATTTTCTTCAGCTTGTGCTTGACTCAAAAACCATCTGCGGAGATTAGCCATACTGACATAGATATGAGCTTAATAGCTACACATTTCAGATGATGTTTCAGATGCTTACAGACTGGGAGCCGTTTAGCAAAAACAGGAAATGCACATATTTTTCAAGGATAACAGCAATTACATTTTATTTGGCTCGGCTCTCTTTAAGATTTCTCCTAATTGTGTTAATATGTTCTACGTTCATATCCTGTTTATAAACCTTAACGGCAACTTAAAATAAAGTTGCTATTGACATTTATAAATGAACAACTTTGCGTTAGGAGATGATCTAAATGATCTTTCACACCCTGGCCACATTCATATCGTGGTAAAAAGTCACCGGCCGGATGTGAGCTAAAGAAACGGGCTGAGCTGCTGACATTGTCTCACCCATGATGATCAAAGTCTAAAAACAGAGTGAAGTATCAACGTTTAGCTTCTGACTCTTAGAGAAGATTTTCTTTCCAAACCGGATTATTTGTTTTTCCACAAATTGCCTGGAAAAAATGCTCTCCAGTTTTGTTCTGCTGGCGGCTTCAATCTCCACTTTCTTCTGCTGCGTGAGCAGCTGCGGTAAGTAAAGAGTTTCCATCTTTTGTGTTTTTCTGATGTCAAGCATTTTGAACTGCCTTGTTGTCCAAAATAAACTCACGTTTGTCAGTTGCAGCAATCTTTCCTTCTGAAAGCAAAAACAGTGAACGAGGAGTAATTTTAATGTTGAAGAGCTAGCGGCAGCAATAGCTCCTTTACCGATATCCTCCATGATGCTGCCACTGCTGAACTTCACAGCTAGAATGGTGCTTTTAGATGTCTTCTTATAAGATGTATCTCATGTATGCCACAGAAGCTGAAAACTGTACAGAATTATTTCACACTAATGACAGGTTACAGTTTGTGAAACCATTTTTGGATTTGTAACAACTACAAAAACACATGAATCAAGCTATCAAGGTACTCAAATATATATAATTTATTTCAAAATAGAACATTAACTTTGTAAAATATGTTTCTGACTAGACATTATTTATTCTTTTAATGTCTCTCCTTTCATCTAAGCAGTGTATAATAATCTAAGCAGTTTCTAAAGCAACTAGCTTAGATGTTTGTAGTATTTATTAGCTTATCACTATCATCTTTCTCTTTGGTATCAGGTAAACGGCTTTGCAATTTAACTAGATCTGTGATTATGCATTTCTATTTGTCTGAACAAATGTTTGTAGTTTATCAGAATAGATATTTTCAGCCAATAATGAAAAGCATGCTCTAAACTGCAAAGTATCTCACTGAGAACTGAAACAAAAACTGAGACATACTGTAAATGATCATGCCTGTAATTGTTTCATGTTTCTCACAGATTACAGCTGTCAAGATAAACCTGTGATAACTCCATCCAGACTGGTGGTGAAGTTCGGTGATCCGGCCTCTGCTACATGTGTAGCCTGTCAGCAGGCCTGTCTTCCCCTGGATGAAAGTATTATTAGTATGGAAGCTTCACTTGGAAGACCGAATATAAATGGAACCACAGTGACCTGGACAGTGGAGCGAATGACTGAGTGGGATTTAACTCCAAAGTGCTACTATGCTACTAGCGACCTGCAGTGTTGCACCAACCTGGCTGTTACTGTCTACAGTAAGTTAATTAATGTCGCCAAAGCATTTAGAGTTTTTCACCATAATATATATTCTTATGTTTAAATGTTTTAAACATTAATGTTATTGCTTGATGTTACTATCTGGTATTGCTCTTATTGTTTTTATTTTTTATTATTTTCCCCTCTCAAGAACCTCCAGAAAGTGTGTCCTTCAGCTTAAACCCCTCTGGACCTCTGACTGAGGGTTCAGAGGTCACCCTGCAGTGTGATGTACAGAATATTGCTCCAGCTGAAAACCTCATTGTGACCTTTTACAGAGGTCAGACGCCTCTGGATCAAGAGATAAGCATCAATACCGCAAAGAAACCAGTTAATAAGGCTTTTGTTTTGAGATACAACACCAGCAAAGAAGATGATGGAGCCCAGTTCTGGTGTGAAGCGAAGCTGGAGCTGGGAGCTGAAGGACCACAGCCCCCTCTAGTGGTGAAATCAGAGGAAGTCACTACTACAGTTCATTGTAAGTTCAGAGACACACATGTACCACATATATTAAAACGCTACTGAAAAACACATTTATTCAGTAAATCAAATAACTGGCCCACATTAGATAATATTTTACACAGACTGATGATTCCAGACTTTATTAGCGTTATTTTTAATGTTCTACTCACATTTAATGAAAGTGTATTTAGTATTAGAATATTGTATCAGACTTGTAAAAAATATTTAATTCAGAAATGTGAACATTATGAAAAGTATGTTTACTACCTTCTTAAAGGTAATATTCTTAACAAGTATTTTTAATCTAACATACAAGCCTCATCATCAAAACATATTCTAATTTGTTGACTATGATTCTGCATACTCTTTTGACTTCTCACTACTTTGAAACAATGATGAAGAATCATCTTTTTCAGTCTTTACATACATGATTGTTTTTTTTAAGGTTTTGTTAAAGGAAATTTAACAAAACCTTTGAAACTAGTTTTTATAGTTAAACCAATAAAAGTGAATTATTATGTGTTTCTTTTCAGTTGTTATTTGACTATCCATGATTGCTATTTGTTCCAAAACAAAATCTCCATCAGTACTTTTGATTGCGATGAAATGGGACAGGTTCCTAGACTCTACTATCTTTAACCAGGTTTTTACTGATATCAGCATCCACCAGTCAGTTCTGATATTCTTGGGTTGTTGATTCTGAACACATTTGCTTTATTTTCTAATTATCCACTTAAGTTCTACATAGTTAATAAAATTCTGTCTAACTTTTTGCATGTTTATTCCATAGAATTGGACACTTCATGCCTACACTGTTGGGTATTCCTGCACCAAAAGTAGCTTTTCTGTTAATGACTGTTTTGTTAAGTGTATCCATCTATCCATCTATTGAAGAAAAGGTCCACTAATTGCTCTGTCTATTTCTAGTGAACAGCAGAGCAACTAAAAATGGTCAAAGTTGAATATTCACATCAGAAACACGTAATTGTTAGTATTTCTAAATGGTCATTTCAAACAATATTTTTTGTTGTCTTTGTTGTGTTCAGAAATACATTTCAGCAACTGTGTATATGTGAGCAGATATTCACATATAAATTATAAGTAAGCAGATGATTTGGTTAAAGATGTCCCTTGAAATGTGTAACATCAAGTGGAAGCATTTATCCAACAGTAAATCTTGGTGTTTTTCCACGTATTGGGATTTTTTTCTCATGTGTTCTGTTGTATTTGAATTATCCCATTTATTTTCCATCTTTGCTGTAAAACCCCAGATGGACCTGAGCTGAAGGTTCCGGCTGATCCAGCTCCAATCAGCATCATTAGAGGAAAACCTCTCCATTTGATCTGCTTGGCTGAAGGAAACCCCAAACCTCGGTACAGCTGGACGCTGCCGTCCAACAAAGGCCAAAGCAGTGTGAACGATCTGAAAATCGACTCAGTTGATTTTCAGGATGGAGGGCAATATGTCTGCACCGTCAGCAACGACGTGAACTCTGTCAGTGTTAGATTTAACGTAACAGTCCAAGGTGAGCTTCCTCGTGGTTAGTTTCTAAAGTTTATAATATTTCAGAGAAATGAGCCGCAGTACTTCTTCCAGTATTATTATTTAGCTTTAACTCACATCACCCCAAGAAGGAAGTTCGACTGTTTGGGTATTTTGAATCATCTCTGTTCCCCTTTCTCTACTTTTCTGCAGGAAACGTCATTCCGTACATAATAGGTGCCGTAGTAATTGCTGCGGTTCTGATATTGATTGGCTCAGGAGTGATCTACAGTTTTTATTACAAACAGAATAAGATGGGAGAATACCGACCAAACAATGCTTTGTGTTTTGGTGCAGTGCATCACAACGTAGTTCCTCTTTGTTAGTAGATGGTTTCAGTGTTGTGAGAAAGTTACAGGAACTTTTTGTATCTGGAATCTGGAGGATACATGTTTTACACTCACACTGCCATGGATTACTGTTATTTCCTCTTAACTATTTGTACTTCGATGGTATTTTTGAATCATCTTTGTTCCTTTTTTCTCTTCTTTTCTGCAGAAAACACCCAGCCGTACATAATAGGTGGCAGAGTAGCTGCTGTGGTTCTGCTTTTGATCGCCGTTGTCGCTGCAGTTTACATCTTTTACTATAAACCACAGAAAATGAGAGAGAACCAACAACAGGACATTCACCGTTACAACACAGTGTGTCACGGAGGGACAATCTGAGGCTAGTAGATGCTTAGGTCCAGTGACACTGAGTCACCTTGGTGTTGTTGCTAGTTCTCCCATTTCCAATGAAGGACCTAAATTCTGCTCCCTGCATGGAAATGTTCACTTGTTCCTTCTTGGACGGTTGGGTTGCAGTTTTCTGTTGTGTTTGGTTAAAACTTATATTCCTATTTAGCTCATTTTCTTGTTGCAAATGTTTGTCATGTTAGCTAAGACCACCATAATGAATATCTTAGAAGTTCTATATATAATTTAATTTGGACTGTATATTGGTATTATGTCTTAGTGGTGGGAAACGTCCTACTTTAATACTTAGACCTAGGATTTAAAATGACTTCCTCTTCATTTTTGCCACCTTAAAACCGCTGTCTTAAAAATATCTGTCTGTTTCGTGTTGATTGGATGATCTGAAACAGTGGTTGCTAAACATTTTATCAGTATATATTATATCCAGAGTCCTGGGTGGTCTCTAATGCTCTTTTCTGTCTAGCCCTCCCCTCAGGATTTTTATAAGATTAATAGCTGTGTTTCCATTACAAATGAATGCAACATTTTCTTTTACAATATCAAAAAAACACAATTTCGCAATTGCAGTGTTTCCACTAAATAAAAATCTCATGTGAATAAGTTCGTTTAAGCAATAAGTTCTTGAAGTACAGACCGCGCCATCATCCTCCTACCACTTCCTGTCGTCTCCTTTGTCTTTTCTGCCAGTAGTAACAGTAAATCTTTTTATCGAGAAACATGAGGATTTTTTTCTGAACTCATGTTTAATGAGTGGGATTGTTTTTTGCAACTGTTTTTATCATTCTAATTTGCACAATTATACAGTCAGTGGTCAGCAGTTACTGATGGCTCATATGGTTTCTGGAAGTAGTCACTCTAAGACATTAAATAAATTACTCTTCTATTTCCTCATGTTCCTGTTCAGATTTGTTGCTTGTTAAACCTGTTTTGTACTCTGACTTACTCAGCTGAATGTAAAATTTAGATTAAAACAGCCATGGACTGAGTGGCGCATGAAGCAATAATAATCCTTTCTATTTTATGATGTAAAACACAAACGTGACGCCCTGATGGAGTAAAGACAAGACATTTTCTTACAAATCGCTTTAATATATTTTCTGCTCGTTTCTAGGTTCGGCGTTATCAAGGAAACTAACAGTCATTGCTCATTGTGGTTTATTTTTAACCTTAATGTGAAAAGTCCCTCCCTTTCCCCCCTCTGTTTGCTTTGGCTTCCTCTTTCGGAGAAAACAACAGCTGCTCATAAAGTGTTTGTAAAAACTCTCCGACTCGTTGATCTGCAGGTGTCTGTTGTTGTTGTGAACAGAACAGATTCAAACCTGCAGCCATGCTGATCATTTGCTTTGATTGCAGACTTTAAAAGGATTTCTGTCATTTAAAGGTTCTGAGTTGTTTTTCTATTATTATTATTATTATTATCCATCCATCCATCCATTTTCTGTTCACCCTTAGTCCCTTAACGGGGTCAGGAGGGTTGCTGGTGCCTATCTCCAGCTACGTTCCGGGTGAGAGGCGGGGTTCACCCTGGACAGGTCACCAGTCTGTCGCAGGGCAACACAGAGACACACAGGACAAACAACCATGCAC
>CAEGAE010067058.1:0-20467 GCA_903067095.1 Girardinus metallicus | reverse complement strand
TCGGTTCACTCAGAGACGACTCGGTTCACTCAGAGACGACTCGGTTCACTCAGA
This sequence comes from Girardinus metallicus, assembly GCA_903067095.1. Lineage (NCBI taxonomy): Eukaryota > Metazoa > Chordata > Actinopteri > Cyprinodontiformes > Poeciliidae > Girardinus > Girardinus metallicus. The sequence continues at coordinate 20,413 of CAEGAE010067058.1, read as the reverse complement.
GACGACTCGGTTCACTCAGAGACGATTCGGTTCACTCAGAGACGACTCGGTTCACTCAGAGACGATTCGGTTCACTCAGAGACGATTCGGTTCACTCAGGGACGACTCGGTTCACTCAGAGACGATTCGGTTCACTCAGAGACGACTCGGTTCACTCAGAGACGACTCGGTTCACTCAGAGACGACTCGGTTCACTCAGAGACGACTCGGTTCACTCAGAGACGACTCGGTTCACTCAGAGACGACTCGGTTCACTCAGAGACGACTCCGTTCACTCAGAGACGACTCAGTTCACTCAGAGACGACTCAGTTCACTCAGAGACGACTCAGTTCACTCAGAGACGACTCAGTTCACTCAGAGACGATTCAGTTCACTCAGAAACTACTCAGTTCACTCAGAGACGATTCAGTTCACTCAGAGACGACTCAGTTCACTCAGAGACGATTCAGTTCACTCAGAAACGACTCAGTTCACTCAGAGACGACTCAGTTCACTCAGAGACGACTCAGTTCACTCACTCGGTTCACTCAGAAACGACTCAGTTCACTCAGAAACGATTCAGTTCACTTCACACTCTGAATGCGTTTCAAGCGAAACCAGATATTTACATACAGCTGTGGTACATTTGTTATCTTCTTTGTAACATATGAAACTGATGATATTTTAGTGAATCAAAATAGTCTAATCTTTGTAGAAAATGAATCTGTAAATCCTGTCCGTGTCTCTTTTTTCCGTTTGGCTACATCAGTCGGGCAGCGCTCGCTGTTCTTAGCAAATGTAATAAACAGAAACACTGTTACTAAAGGAATACACTTTGTTTCATACCTACAAAATATATTCAAGAAGATTTTATTTGTAAAAGTCTCACCCTGTGCTGGAGGGAGTTTGACTGGAGGGCCAAACGAAACCATCCGGATGTCCCCATGTGGCCCCCGGGCCACAGTTTGGACACCCCTGGCTAACAGGAGAGATTTAACCTGGGCTTTATGGATGAGAAGAAACCAAGAGAGAAACATGGAGGACACTGACCCTGAACAGAGCTCAACGTTAGAAGGTTAGAATGGTCTAGTCAAAGTCCAGGCCTGAAACCAACTGAGAATCTATATGGAAAGACTTTTCAGATTCTGCTTCACATCTGGCTGTCATGTCAGCAAAGCTCCTCTTTATATTTTCATAAAGTAAACAAAGGAAACAAAAAGCAGCAGAAAAACAAAGATCTTCTCTTTCGGCGCGTCCCACTCCAAACCTGTTCCTCTGCCGGAGCTGATTTGGGTTTTCTACTGAGCCGCTTTGCATGTTTTCAGCTCATCCCTGCAGCTCTGCGTGCGTTCACCCAGTCACCAAACAGCGCAGCTGCAGAAACGCTGATCAGACGCTCAGTTTGGGATTCAGAATCTGCTTCAGAGTTTCAGGAAACAAAAGTGAAGAAACTTTTCCTTCGCATCCTGAGATCCAGAGAGGCAGAGGAGCGAGTGTGATGTTATTTATTGGACTGTAACCATGGAGCTGTTGCCGAGGAACGACCCATCGCACACAAAAGGGTGGATTCATCCATTCATCCAGGGGAGTTAAAGAAGAGGAGGAGGAAGAGGAGGAGAGGCGTCCTGAGCTGCTGCTTTCCCAACCCAGCGGCTGCACAGTTGACACAGTTGTTGTTGATGAAACTTTACACACCCCGCCTCTTCCTCCTCCTCCTCTTCCTCCTCCTCCTCCATTGGAGCGCTGTCTGGACAGGCAGGCAGTCACATGAAGCCAACACCTGTCGGCGGTGTGGGGGATGAAGAGCACATGTTCTACTGACCGACCCGGTTCGGCCCAGCCCGGTTCGGCCCGGCCCGGTTCGGCCCGGTTCGGCCCGGCGTCCTCCAGCGCAGCACAACACAGCCGCAGCAAACTGCAACCAGACATGTGCTCTGCAGGAGGACGAGGAGGGGGAGGGAGGATGCATGAGGCGGCAGCAGGCGGGGGAGAAAAACCGGTTTCCAATAGAGACGGATGATTTGTAGGTAACAGTTGTTTGCCTTGCAGCCTGAGAGCGGCGGGCCGGAGAACCGGATCAGGATCAGCAACCGGGCCGCACAGATCCACACCTGCTGAGGCACAAACTCCAAGTTACAGCTGCAGCACAAAAAACCTGGAAACAGGTTAAAGCTGCAGCACAAAAAACCTGGAAACAGGTTAAAACTGAAGCACCAAAACCTGGAAACAGGTTAAAACTGAAGCACAAAAAACCTGGAAACAGGTTAAAACTGAAGCACAAAAAACCTGGAAACAGGTTAAAACTGAAGCACAAAAACCTGGAAACAGGTTAAAACTAAAGCACAAAAACCTGGAAATAGGTTAAAACTAAAGCACAAAAACCTGGAAACAGGTTAAAACTGAAACACAAAAAACCTGGAAACAGGTTAAAACTGAAGCACAAAAACCTGGAAACAGGTTAAAACTAAAGCACAAAAAACAGAAAACATGCTCAAACTGTAGTTCTAAACCCCTGGTTAAAGCTGCAGCACAAACACCCTGAAAACATCTCAGAATTGCAGCAACAAGAGCAGATTGAGGCACCAACAGAGGAACATGAATCAGTTTTTGATGCTGCATCACATGTAAACCTTCACCTGCATCATTGACCTCCTTATTCTGGTTTGATCTGAAACGTTGTGGTTGTTACGGCTCATCTCTGTGCATCGCCCCCTGCTGGAGGGAGGGAGAGAGGGAGGGAGAGACAGAGAGAGAGAAAGAGAGAGAGAGAGAGAGAGAGAGAGAGAGAGAGAGAGAGAGAAATATTTTGGTTATGTTGTTCTAACAGCAGAACTCTCACATGGGGAAAGGTTAGGATAAGGATGTCCAAAGTGTGGCCCCAGGGGCCTTTTGTGGCCCTCTGGATGATTCTGTTTGGCCCCTCAAGTCATAAATCTTCAGTATTTTTCATTTATTTACAACATTTCTGTTTTCATTTACTACACTTTGCCAGAAAACAACAAATGTTGCCACTTTTGTTGCCAAACAAGGACAATGACCCTAAGTTCCTGAAAAAACAAATCCGTCATTTAATACAGTGATTGATCAACAACGACTGACAGATTCCACTCTTACAAAAATCAGACTGCTGTGCTTTATTAAAATCTTGACAATGTTGTTTTTTCCTGTTTTAACATAACAATATTTAGATAATGTTGGCGCTCATGGCCGACAGTTTTGACACCTCTGGGTTGCCCTAGCTGGGTGACGGTTCCCGCTCCGGTCCTCGCAGCTCCAGAAAAACCCCGTGTGTGTTTGAGTCGGGACCTGGAACGACCAGTTTTTGTGATGCTGATGCGTCAGATACCGTTGCCATGACGTCGACTCACCTGTGGCTGCAGGGGGGGGGGGACTAAAACTCACACAGTAAGACAGGCAGACAGAGACTCCAGGAAAACACGGAAGTTTCGGCTTGTTTCGGCTTGTTTCGGTTGTTTTCAGTTTAACATCAAACTTCGGTTCTGGACCAGCAGGTCCAAACTGGAGTCAAGATGGCTGCTCGGATGGAAAGACATCAGAAGCTGCTGATGATCAGGAGGAACCAAACAACAAATGAGTCTGGAGTTTACCGGACTGGACGTCACTGGGAGGGGAAGACTGCTGCCTCCCTCTAGTGGCCGGCTGACCTCACTGCAGCTTCCTGTTCAAAAACAACAACCATCAGAAACGGGTCAAAGGTCACCTATTGGAGAAAACACACTGGAGGCCGAGATAAAGAATCAACTGTTGATTAACTTCAACCTGAAGTAGATCAAGACTTTTCAGTTGTCTTTTTTAAGGCCATGTAACATTTGTAGCACTAAAGAAGTTTTATTTAGCTGTTCTGAAGGCAAGTATAGCTTTTAAAGATTGTTGCAGACCCTTTGACTAGGCCATTGCAATAACTCAATTCTCCGAGGTTTAAAATGTTTCTGTGCAAAATCCATTAAGTTCTAAAGATCAGTGAGACATTCAGTGCTTTTGAAATGCTTTATTTGTTAGTACAGTCATTATTGTTATAAAAACAGAAAAAAGGAAAAAAAATCACATTTGATTTGGTCAAGGATCGTAAAACTTCATGAACAGATTCAGTTTCCAGACAGAAAGGAACAAATTGTGTCGAAATGTTTGATGCAGGGCTAAAACAAATCAGTAACAAATTAGAAATTAGCTGCGTTAGTCAAATTTTCTCTGAAATAAAGACAAAAATGGGAATTTTAATTCTTTTAATTTTAAATGTCATTAAAATGAGCTAAAGAAAAAATTACAGAACAGTCAAGTTTTATAGAAGAATCACACTAATATTAAATTAAAAACTGAAAACCTTTTGTTGTAACATAAAGTCACTCTTTTCTCAACTTACCTATTGTGTATTTTTTGTGACACTTTTAGCTGATAATATTTAAGAGCATCTAAATTGTTTTAATGTGGAAATAAAGAAGAGGACGTATATGAGGACATTTTGTGTTTCTTTACAATAAAACAAAACCTTCAATGTCTAACTTTTAATTTAGACAAATTTAAAATATCTTCATTCTTAATTCATTTCAGACTCTGTCCAACTTGTATCTTATTCTGAAATCCCCATCCAGGATTTATTCAAATTTAATTTAGAATTTACACAATTTTCCATCTGAAGCTTCTTTCATTTAACTGCTAAATGAATCTTTCAGATTTATGTTTTTGCGTCTTCAGAGAGCGATTGTAGCTGATGGGTTATCTGGACATGTTGATGCTGGAAACACTGATCCTCAATATGAAGTCTGATTTATGCATTTTGTTGATTTTAAGAATAATTTCAGATGATTTCACGACAGAAAAATGATCACGACGGATGTAACTTGTAGAATTTGTTGTTTCTTCTCACTGGATGAAAGGACAAAGGTCACAGCATGACCTGGACTTCCACCATTGCCGTCATCTAAAAGGAAACACAGCTATTAGCAACAAGATGCTAATGTTACAACAATCTGTTTTTTAAGCTTTTAATGTCAAATTTAAGGTAAAATCTCCAGTTGGTGTTTCTAATGTATCGATAAGTTTTTTTCTCAGGACACTTAGCAGAAATAAAAATGTTTTGTTTTCCTCTCGTAGTTAAAACTTACATCTCAGCATTTTCCTCAGGTTGTAGCAAATATTTTAGATTTTTGATAAAAGATGGTTGGATTTACCAAATTCAGTGTCAATTTTAGCCTCATAAAAACACATTTTAATTTATAAAACACTTTAGCTCTGTTATGTTCTTGGTAGCTAGGCTAGTTTGACAATTATGACTTTTAGCTAATATTTTAGCTTATTTTTTAACAGTCTTTTTAGTATTGAGCTACAGCATCTTAAACTGCTATTATTTGACTTTTGCACATTTAGTAGGCTAATGCTAATGACTTAGCAAGCAGTAACCACATTAGCTAATGCTTAGCTAACATTTATTGCTGTAAACTGATAAATCTTGAGATAATTTAATGAAATTTTAACCTATAACTACACAAACCTAAACAGTTTAAGTTCAGTATTTCATCTCTAAATACTTATTTTTTTCTAAATTGAGAAAATCTGAACAATTTTAACCATTTAGCTAATGTTTAGCTGATGTCTGGGCTGCTAAATCTATTTCATAAAATGCAGGCATATCAACTTTCAGCTGCAGTTTACTCTAATAAAAATTTAAGTTATTATCTACTTAACTTTTCCTTTTTTAAGTTAATAATGTCAATAAATAATTTTAGCCAATACATTCATAATAGGCAACTTTTTCAATTTAGCTACAGTTTATTGCTAATAGTTTAGCAAAACCCCATAATCTTTGGTTGTTTTAAATGTTGGCTAATATTTATTTGCTACATTTTATTTTTAAATACTTTGGCCTCAGTTGATTATTGGCTAATCTTTTTAACCTCATTTGGCTGTAAAACTAATCTTGAAGTTTGATTTTGAGCGAACCGTTGTGGTATTTACATCGGGCAGGTTGTCGCAGTCCAGCACCACCAGGAGAGTCTGGAGTCCCGCCTTCGTCGGTCTGAACCCAACCTTGCGGGATATTTGGCCCATAGGAGGAATCGTCCTGGGAAAAAACATGTTTTAAACATAAAGCACAGGACGCTGCAGGTGAGGCAGGTGAACCGGGTTTACCTGTAGTTGTAGACCTGAGTCTCCAGCAGCCCGGCTCCCTCCATGGCCAGCTTGGCGCCGGTCAGAGGGAAGCCCATGGTGTTGGTGAAGGAAACCATGACGTACATGTCACGATTCACCTGAGGCTGCCCACTCAGCTGGATACAGGTACACACATCAGTGTGAAACCTTCAGACTATTGAAGGTTTCGTGGATGTTCAGTCTGGGTTTTACCGTTATGTTCAGCGGTGGAAGCTTCAGGGCGATGGTCTTGACCTCTGACACCTCTACATCGTCGGTTTGTCCGGTCACAGTGACCTCCAGGCTGCTGTTAGAGCCCAGCTGAGAGACGTACTCCTGAGGCAAAAGCTCAAACACCTTAATGCTACCTGCAACAGACACACAGACATATCCAAAATGTCATGGGAATCCCTCTTTAAGCCCAGAGATCTGAAGCCAAAGCCACTCACTCTGGAAGGCGTCCAGATCAAGCCTGAAGTCCTTGACTTTCAGTGGATCTGATGCGATCACGCCGGTGTAGTAGGTGGGGCTGATCTCCATGTGAACTTTCACCGATTTCATCGCCTCACTTTGGTTGTAAAAAGTCACTGAAACCCTCAGAGGCTCACCCACATAGCCCTGGACATAGAGGGAAGAGGTGGCAGCACAGAGTTAAGGTCCTCTGTTGTACTTTGGACTGTCGAGGTCCGCCGGACACGACTGCCTTCAGTTACTGGGTGCTAAACAGAAAACCACTCGGCAGGAAACAGCTTTCACATTGAACTGTTTTATGTTAAAGATGAACGGCAAGTAGCAACCTGACTGCCACAAAGTGGCACAGGTGTGTGGTAATGGAGAAGAAACAGAGCCAGGTGTCCAACTAGCTTAGCAAACTAGCTAGCATCCATTTGGATTGTGGAAAACGAAGGAATTTGTCATGAGAAATGTAGTCCTTCGGTATGTTGGACCATGAAATCTCAACCGTCTGTTGTCGGTACGCTGAGTACATGGCGGCCTTACCTCACTCACTCCTTGGTTACCTAGCAACAATTTGTGTAACTTGTTGTTACTCCAGTATGTTGGAGTAACTTTCATGTTACTCCAACATACTGGGCGTACTTCACTCCGCTGAGGTCTGCATATACTCAATGCCAACTAAAAGCGGATGTCCAGCGGACGTAAACCTTTAGGACTGTGGACGATACGCTGAGACTCACTGACTCGAACAGGAAACAGCGTTCACATTGAACTGGTTTGTATGCAACACCAAGCTGATAATGCCCTGGTGGTGATGAAACGGGCCTGACGACCCAACCAGCCCATCAAACTCACTAGTATGTAGACTTGACGCTTCACTGGTCTCGTGGTCAAAAGTTGAAGTTTTTGATTTTCCGGTCAGTCTAAGTTCCTACCCTCATCTACGGTCATGAGATTTAGAAACTGAAAGAACGAGCTGATGGATAGAAGCGGCTGAAATGAGTGTGTCTGGACTCTCCCTTAGAGACAGACGCTCAGCCATCCGGGACGGACTCAGAGTACAGCCGCTGGTTCTTCGTGCAGACAGGAACCAGTTCATACCTGTCAAGTCTCCTGTTTTGGCCTGAAAACTACCATATTTTACCTCTCTTTCCCGCCGTGCTCCCGTATTTCCCTTACGTTTCCCGTACTGTAGTAATTATGTTGCACTACCCTTGGTAAGTTACCCTTGGGCTGTCGTACAACTCAAAGCCTTATCTCTCAGGATGGATGGATGGTTTCCTTACCGCTTGAGCTGAAATCTGGATGGAAAGCTTGGAAGCAGGGAAGTTGGAGCTGTCTCTTGAACATCCGTACTGCTCAGCCAGAGCCATGGTCTGCTGATCTGCCGGACTTCCTGCAGATTCAGATTTTCTTCACTCACCTTTCTATGCTAATCTTGGTAACTTTGATCACATAACATATAAAGCTGTTTAAAATGACCTTCTGGATGCTTATAGGTCCCTGTGATGTCCTCAGGTCCCCAGCCGCTCAATGACTTGGTGTAAATGAGCTTTCCAACATAAGTCGTGTCCACCTTGAATGGAGTCATATTACCATACTTGTCACTCTTCATGTGGATCAGGTCGCTGTTCACCTAGAGGACAAACCGTCAGCTATTACTTGACTGATTTATCTGATGACTCAGGTTTAATGTCGATCTCCTTCCAGTCTAACCTCAGCGAAGACAAAGCCACAGTCGAAGGGGTGACACAGCTCACCGTCCCTGATGGCAATGACAGGCGCCGGACCGCAACGGAAATATCCTGGAACACAGCGAGACACGGTTGGGTTAATCGGTGCTTCCTGTGGGTTTGGGATGTTTCTGTTGTTCTGCCTCACCGTCGTTGGTCTCCTGCGGAGTCGCATCCACCACCTGCCATCCGGAGTACTTTGGTGGAAGATCGACTCGCTTCATGAACGCCTCGTTCCAACAGTGGTAGTTCCTGCACAGAAACCAACTCAGTGACTGTTGTTGGCCCTAAATGGTTAGCCTTGAAGGCCATGATGGTTCTTGACAACCCAAAAGGTTTAAAAACCCTAAACAAAAGGTTACGTTTGTTCCACGTGTCGTGCGGAGCGTTTGGACCAACCAGATGGAGTCCTGGGTGTTGTGTCTGTCAGGCGTGCCGTCCGGCTTGAAGATGAGTTCAGTCTTCAGGTTGCCCGTGTTGTCGTGGGCTGAGTTGAAGTTGGTGATGACTCTTGATGGGATCCCAAGGCATCGCAGGACTGCAGATGGACAAACCGTTTAGCATCAAATATTCATTTATGTTCCCCTTACAAACTTTAACACATTCATCAGATAAACTATTTTTGTCCATACTGTATTCTATCTTCTAATTCCAGCAGCATCATAAGCTGCTAATCTTATTTTAACATTTTAGTAGATCCTTTAAGCAATTTTACACTTAAACAACAAACTTTATCATCAATGCGTATTAAGCCTCTATTTTTTGTAAATACTCCAACTCTTTTACCCAGAAGCTTTTGGGATTTTAAACAATTAGCTAACCCTTTCATGTATTAATCCTGTCACCTCTTGCTTTTGCAAACATCTAGTTGATACTTTTTAAATGTCAAGGTTTTACATTTAGCAAACATCCCAGCTGTTAAACTTTCATCTTTAGCTAAATGTTAGTTTGCTAACACTTTTGCTTAACCAGAGGCTTTTGATTGTTTTTCTCATTTGGTCAAACATTTATCAAACATTGTAGCTATAAAAATTCTAATTATTCAAATTTTAGCTATTACCAGATAACATTACCCACAACATTTATTTATTTAGGCAATGTTACAGCTCTAAAACCAATTTTGACCGAAATCTGGAACAACAAATCAAATTCTGGCCATAAAAGTGTTTATGTGATTCAGGTTTTTACAGTGCTGTGTAGTTTTTTGCAGTGCGTCTTACAGGTGTTGAGGACGCCGGCGTACACCCAGCACTGAGCAAACGACACCGGCGCTCCGGAGGTGTGGTACTTCTGCAGGATGCTGGCGCTTCCTGTCCAGGTCGTCGGCGGCGTCCCCATGGAGAAGTCATCGCTCCAGTTCCCAATCAACACGCCGTTGTCATCCTGCGAGTTGATCTAGAGGTCAAAGGTCAGGAATATAGGTTTAGTTTACAGGTTGAGACAGAAAACCAACAAAAAACAAAATGTAATACTTGTTTTGTGGATTCTGAATGAAGTTGTTGGTGTAAATAAAATCTGATCAAGATTCAAAAACTGAATCGTCTCACCAAAGCAGATGCAGTGCGAACCATTTTGACAACGTCACCGCGGTTATGAATCGGCATCCGGCAGGCGTCCATGATGTAAATGCAGGCGTCCAGAATGCCTTCCTCAAACTGCAACAACAAACTCCGAAGGTTAACGGCAGATTCAGGCGGATCTGCTCTGTTGGTTCATACCTGTCCGTAAACCCAGCCTCGCTCGGTCACTTGGTCCGATGTGCCCATATAAATCAGACCAGTTGAGTTCAGAACGTACTCAGAGCGTCCGCCATCGTCCGGGTAGAAAACATCATCATCTGCAAACATGATCACAACTCTGAAACCGACTCCCAGCGGCCCAATCAAACTCCACTCAAATGTTGTTTTATAAGCAATTTTACTCAGAAAACAAAAAGTTCTTTCATATAATTGTGGTAAATATAAAATGAAAAGAGATAAATTAAAATAAATAAACTATTTCTTCAGGTTTGCTAGCAGAAGTTGAAGCTAACGAAGCTTTTAACCTTTGGAAGCAGGAAATTCCCACAGTAAGCTCATTATTTCGGTGTACCTGGATTCCAGGGGTTGAACAGCAGGTAAAAGTTGGTGTTGGGGTCCTTCTCGGTCCGCTGCATCCCGTTTCCCATGGCGACGGCCACGTACATCCGGTACAAGCCCACGATGGCTTTGGAGCTCGCCGTGACGCCGAGGGAAACGACCGCATCTCTAGCTTCAACAATCTGACCTGCCCAGGCCGCACCAGAATGGTTACCGAAGTTCACCACCACCAGGGACTCCTTGTTGGCCGCAGGGTCGGCGCCTGGAGGACAGAAATAAAACTCCCATGAGACCCAGGAAAAGAAACATTCTGAACAAAATGATACGACCGTCCTCGCCCAGCAGGCTTGATTCTTTTAGCACCGAGTTCAATCATCAACGTGACTCGTCTTTAACGTGGGAGTATTGGAGAAAGTCGTTTTGTCAGTCGAATGGTAACGCTGATGCTGTCTTCCACTCTTATGTTTTTAGTGTTAGAAAGCCAATTCGACGTGACTTTCCCATGTGACGCTGTGTTCAGTGTTACTGTTTCTGATCTTCCAGTAGATCGTAAACCAGTCCTCCGTTTGGGAGAGGAGGGATGAATGTTTGTGCCACTGGATGTACGCTGTGATGACTCTGAATAAAAGAAATTTTGCATGAACTCTGATGTGAGATTTCTCCATCTGCAGAAATGTTTTTATAAAACAGTTGAGGCCTGTAAGGCAGTGATACTGGGATTAGTAATCTGGTTATCAGGCAGTCAGTTTGTGGATGAAACATCTGGTCTTGGACCTGCATTACTAATATTACTAATATAGTTCAGGTTATCTCTTCAAAATAAGAGTCTGGTACTAAAAGCCTTGCAGTGAACACATTGGTCTCTTGGCCCTCCTATTGGGTGGGAAGACTTTTAGTCTGAAGCTGGATTAACTGAGTTTAGCGCCATCAACCAAACCACACATTGCTGTTCCCCAGCAAAGCAAACCAGACAAGGCCAAAGACAATGACCAACAACTCAATGAAGCCGCCATGGCACTTCTGGCAAAGCTAGCAGATACTTTATACACAAGGAAACCAACCAATCAGAGCAAAGATCAGACCTGAAACTCACCAATCAGGAACTCCAGCTGGAAGTCGTCCTGTGGCGTCACTGGTCGGCTGAAGGAGACGTCGATGATGAACCGCTGGCCGCGGCGCACCACCAGGAGGTTGGTCATGTACTCGCCGGTGTAGTGGTGCGCCGCATTGACGTCCTTCCGCATGTCGACGCCCACCACCGACAGCACGTCTGGCACAGGCGGCGGACATTTTGTTTTTAGTGATTCAGCTCGTTCTGGCAGCAATAAATCACTGGAAAACGAATCCTACCAACTCCAGGTTGCGTCGATCTTGGAATGAGATCGGTTTCTCCGTCGAAAGGCTCGAACTCACGGAAGTCATCATGATCAATGTGAAGGTTTTTATTCGGCACCTAAGAGAAACAAAACGCTTCATGACCCTCATGTTGTCGAACTTATAGGCTTTAATAATGATGATAATAATGTTCATGTTGGGATGTTTACCCGACTCGCATAGCGAAAACTTTTTTTCATAGTGGAAAATCTTCGTGTGAAATTACGTCCAATAAAACAGCTTAAAAAAGAGAAAAGAAATGAGACGTTGTAAAACATAAAATACTTTTTATCCTCCGTCTGAATGTGGAAACGTTTTGTCTTCAAAAGACAAATACATCGTCACTGGAATGAGTTAGCAGGAAATGCTTGAACCGGCGCTCAAAAACGCCGAGTCACTGGTTGCCATGGTGATTCCCGCTCCTTTCAGTCCAGCAGGTTGTTTTCCTCGTTTTGGTTCCAGTTTTAAATGAAATATTAAAAACTAGAAGATGATGTGGATGAATTACGGGGTGGGCGTGTCCCTCTGCACGCTGCGCTCTGATTGGACAGAAAACTCCTCCAATCAATGACAGGAAATGATTCATAAGGAGGTTTGAATCTGAAGGTCGGTGACATTATCAGACTCTAAGATGAACAATTTGAAAAAAAAGAAATAAAAATGTAATAAATGCCATTATTATAATGAAATATAATTTAAAGGTTTCTTATAATTTCTTAAAGAATATTTTTTAGCCTTCTTGAATGTTGCAAACATATTTTTATATTTAAATCTGATTTTCCCTCATTTATTACAACTGAGTTGAACAATTAGTAGATTTTATTCATTTTGTTTAGTATTTTTAAGTGGGAATGTTTATTACAGTTACTCCTTTATAAAATACATTTATTTGTATCAATAAGTGATTTTTTATTTCTTCATGAATTGAACTTTCACCTCTGATCTGAAGAATATCATTAATAACTCAAAGTTTCTGTCCAGAATAACTAATAAAATAACATGAAATACAAATTTAAATCTTCAACTTTCATATTTCAGGAGCAGTTTGTTTTCTGGTCTCGTTTCTTCCTCCAGATTTACATAATTGATGATTTTACCATAAAACGCTGAACCATTAGAATAAAACAAAAGTATTTCAGTAAAGTTTTTCCATCTCTGAGTTTCTGCTGGTTTTTCTCTGAATCGTTCTGCAGCTGGAGACTCACCGTCCAGACGGAAAGGCGTCGGCCCGACCCGGTTCTGATCCGATCGGCGCAGCATCACTTTTTATTCGCTGTCACCACTTCCTGTTTTCATAAAGTGGCTCCAGAGTTTGCTCTCCGTCTGAGGACCGGCCCCACGAGGCACCGAAAACCAACACATGTGAATTCATACCATCACTTTTCACTTCTAATGAATTTAAATTTTTGTTGGAATTTTGTCCACTTCTTGTTTTTAATTTAAATGAACGAATTTCTGACATCACTTGAGGAAAATCCTCATAAAACAGGAAGTTCGTCAGACTGAAGGTGACCTTGACCTTGACCTTGACCTCTGCTGCATTTTCCATCTGCGTTTTATTCAAACTCTGCAAAATTAAAGGATCTATACAATAAAAATATCCAGAGGGAAGTGAATTATTTTTCTACAGAAAGTCTAAAATAAAATACTTTTAAACCAATTTAATGTGTTTAATTTTATCAGTTTTACAACATTAATAAATGAAAAATATTTCATATTAAATGATTAAAACTGGAACTGATTCATCTACATTTTTACTGAGGCTCTGAAGCGCATCAATCCGCTTTGGGATGAGTTCAGGTTGTCACATCCGATGGCGGCCATCTTGGATTTTAGGATTTATTTTATGGATTATTTTTAAAATAAAAAACAGCTGCACTGAACGGTTCAGAGAACCGTCTTCTGGCTGTTCTGCAACAAATATTAAGAATGAATTACTTTTTATTTATTACACTGCAAAAATACAAAACCCTACCAAGGATTTTTTTAATCTAGTTTCTGGTTCAAATATCTTAATAAATCAAAACGACTTTACAGGTAACATTTTATTAACCTGTAGTTTGTTTTAAGTTAATACTTCTTGAATATTAAAATAAAAAATCCTAATTCCACTGGTAGAAAAATGTCATGTTATAAATGAAGAAAAGTATTTTAAAAGTCAGTATTTAAGGATACTGAGTTTTAAAAAGCCCCAATTTCTTGATGAAAAGTTGCCTGAAAGCCATTTTGATTCATTTCTACTCACTTCTGTTTGTATCAGAATCTAGATGAAGTCAAACTTGGTAAGGTTTTTGTTTTGCAGTGCATTCTGCTGCCTTGCACCAAAAGGTTTTGGATTCTTGGGTTCAAATATTTGAATAATGTTGGTAGAGGTCTTCATCATGGGGGACACAGATACTGCAGGGCTCAGGATATTTCTGATTTATCAAATATTTTTGTATATTTTTTTAGATCTAAAGTTAAAAAAAAACATCCAACTTGTAAAAACTCATGAAATGAAAATAAAATATTTCAGTCTAAATTAATACATTCCTTCAACTGAATTTTGTTCAATTTGGTAAAATTCTTTTTATGCAAAATATCACAATTTAAAACGTCATTACTTTGATTTTCAATTTATTTTTTTATTAAAACGTTAATTTGGCTGTAAAACGCTGAGATCCTTGGATTGGTCCAAACGATTCAAGTAAAATCTGAGTTTTATTTACTAAAGTCAGGAACATTTAATAATGATAAGAATGGATTTATTCGCCCATTGCAGCAGTTTGTGACGTTTGGGGAAGTAAAGTTCCTCCAGAACGTTCCCGGGTCGCAGCGACCCGTTTCCTGTTTAGAGGAGCTGCAGATTTCTACAGAATTAAAATCTGCTGACTGGTCGGGTAAAAGTTTCCAGCTTTGTTTCCTGCGGTCGGGTCGCTTTCTGTTTTCTCCAAACGTCAGATTGAACCGTCCCACAGATGAAAGCTTCAGATTTTATAATTCAGATTGAAAAACAAACAGGGAAACTCAACCAGTTCATCCATGAACTGGTTTCACTGGAACATCGAAATAAAACCTGAACAAAAACACAAACTGATTCTACGCTCGTTATTTATCAGACTGACAACAAAAGGGAAAAGTTTATCACAAACTAAGACCCTCTGGTAAACTGAGGCTGTAACTCTCAGTGAAAGTCTTGCTAGTGAACTTAGTGGTGGCAGCATCATGCTGAGGGAGCTGGAGGAAAACCTGCAGAAGAGCTGAGACCGGGGTCAAAGTTCAGCTTCCAGCCTGAACATCCAACAAGGGACGTTCTGGTTAAGATCAGAGCAGATTCATGGGTTAGAACGGCCTAGTCAAAGTCCAGAGCAAACTGATGTTCTCAGATGTTTAGCAAAGAAAAAAGGAGAAATTTTGAGGCAGAGATATTATTCAGGTCATCTTACAAAATGTGTAATTTTAATGTCGTTTATTCTGTCTTATTAAAGTTTATAAATGTTTACTTCGGAAAAAATAGAAATGTTTTGTGTTTAAAAAATGTGCCAATAAGCGCAGACTCCTGCAAGTACATTTCCCCACCACCAGAGGGCGGTGCTGGCTGGTAAAACAAACTGAATCCGTCATAAAAAATAAATAAAAATAACGGTTTTTATCTTCTTACTTTAGTTTTTAGTGAATCGGGAGAAGAGCTGATCATTCCAGACCGAAGAGGATAAAAAACGGTTCAAGATTTAAATAAAAACAGGAAAAATAACTGGAAGCAGAAGTTCCGTGTTCCTGCAGTTCCTGCTGTTCACCAGCAGAGGTCACTGATGTCCCCACTCGCCACACGTGGGGCAGGAGGTGAGAGAGTCTGTCCAGCCGGCGTCTGATTGGACAGACGGTCCAATCGGGAGACAAGGTCAAACAGAGACATCACACCTGGTCGGCTGCGTGGCTGTGCGGTGTTTTAACCCACGCAGCGCCACGCAGCTCCCAGGTCTGATCTGTTTCACCAAAACAGATAAAAAATGATTTAAGTTTCTGTGTGAAGGGTGTAGCTGAGAGAAGCTCTCTCTCTCTCTCTCTCTCGCTCTGTGTGTGTGTGGGTGTGTGTGTGTGTGTGTGTGTGTGTTCTCCTGCTGCAGCGCCGCATCACCTCAGAAAAATATGTGCGTTAATATGCAGCAGAGCTCCGGATTGTTTCAGATTCTGCTGACGTCAGCAGGAGGAGGAGAGACCCCCTCGTTGTGTGTGTGTGTGTGTGTGTGTGACTCGCCTCCCTGAGTGGGTGTGTGTGAGGGATCCTCGTCATTCATTATTTCCAGTTTTTCTCTCCTCTCAGGTTTTCTCAGGTTTCGCTTCCGATCCGGTTTAACTTTAATCCATTGAACTGAAATGAGGGGAAAAGATGTTCACGGTCTAAATGGAAACTTTACTCCGGACCAAACCAGCTCCGGTCCATCACGTCCAGGACCGCCTGCTTGGTAACGTAGAGGAATTAGGGCTTGTAGTACCACCCGCTCCGGTGGGGGCGCTGTTTCATGGATTGGTTAAGGTTTAACAAAGAGCCTGTTTACGTCACTCATTAATAAATGTCATATTTCCATCTGTCCTTCCAGGTATTTAACCACAGCAGCTCAGTCTCTGGTTTTACACTTTATTATTATTAATTTTGTAACTTTCATGTCACGTTTCATATCCCGCAGTCTGAGCTGGTCCAACGTTGTTTGGGGCCTGGAGCAGAATGTGACGAGGGGCCCCTGAAAACTAAGAACCCCCAACACCAACAGTCTCACTCAAAGAGAGGGGCAGTGAGATAAAATGAAATGCAATTAAATCTTTGCTGAGACGAATTTATGCACCAAACAAGTTCAAACACAAAGATTAAACTCATCAGACTGTAGCTATGCTGACACAACCGTCAAAAATTATTCTTTGGATTTTCACAAAGTAAACTTAAATATTAAAAAAATATTTTTTAATGTATCTTTGTTGAAACTATTGAATAAAATGTAACAACCTCAATATAAATCAAATATCAAACGTTTCCTTTGTGTTTTCAGTTTATTTAATATTATTTTGTTACTCTTGGTTTTATAAGATTATTTTTGAAAATCAATTTAATGCAACTAATAACTGTGAAGTTATGAGTTATGGGCCTAAATATGTGGTTTCAAACTGTTATTAATATAACAATGTTCATTTAAATGATAAAAAAATAATCCTACTGCTGCTAATGCAATTTACACATTTTAGTTAATTTTATTAAATGCATATTGTTCCATATTAATTACTAATTCAACTGTTTCTAGAATGTCAATAACAATAATTTGATTGGTAAAAGCTGAATCATAAATTAGGCTGAAACCTGATAAATGTGGTTTGAATCGGTTTCATGTGTCAAACTGAAGGCCTGCGGGCCAAACCCGGCCCGCCGTGATGCGTCCATGTGGCCCTGCGGCTCCAGAGGGCCACATGGACGCGTCGTCAAGACAACGGCTGTGTGCTTCAGTACTATGCTGTCAGTCAGTCAAACTAAATCAGTTTTATTTAGATGAAGTGCCAAATGATAATATGGAAAGTTGTTAAATATGATTTAAGGCAGCTGATGCTGACGTCTTTTTCTAACCTAAACTAAACAAAACTTTCTGCTCCTGTATATTTTCATGACTATAAAAATTGAAGTTTTTCCAGGGAAAAAAATACAAACAGCTGAATTTTCCTTCACTGAAATGGAGGAGAGTGTAGCAGCCTTGTTTCAGCCAGCTGACTGGCAGTGCTGTGGTTTCTCTGCATCTTATCAAAAGGATTTTAAACCAGAGGAAAAGCAGGAAAACCTTCAGCCAGAAGCTCAGGCAGAAAAAGATCCATCAGAAAATCATAAATGAACTGAAAAAATTTAATTCAGAGAAAAAACTAGAAAAATATCCAGCAGGAAAAAAAGAAATTCTGAAGTAAGACACCGGTTCTGCTGGGCAGAACCAGAACCAGGACCAGGACCAGAACCAGAACCAGGACCAGAACCAGAACCAGAACCAGAACCAGGACCTGGACATGAACCAGAACCAGAACCAGAACCAGAACCAGGACCAGGACCTGGACATGAACCAGAACCAGAACCAGAACCAGAACCAGAACCAGGACCAGAACCAGAACCAGAACCAGGACCAGGACCAGAACCAGAACCTGGACAGTAATCTCCTGGGAATGAAACAAACCTTCAGGATCTGAAACGTTTTTTCTCTTTTTTTTAATAAAAAACATAAAAATCAGTGAAAATGAAAATATTTGAATCCTATAAAAGCAACAGACGTGATTTACAGTGTAATTTATCTCCAGCTTCCTGTTTACATGATTGAGGCTTTAAATCCTCCTATAATGTTGGTTGTTTGTCATAAATTAACACATTTTTGTTATTTTTGTTGTGACTCAGTGAACATGGAGTTTATTTCAATCAGAACATTTTAGTCATCAGATCCTCTTAAAATAAACGAACCTAAAATATGAGGAGAGATGAGGGATGGATGGAGGGATGGATGGAGGGATGGAGGGAGGGAGGAGGGATGGATGGAGGGATGGATGGAGGGATGGATGGAGGGATGGAGGGAGGAGGGATGGAGGGATGGAGGGATGGATGGATGGAGGGAGGAGGGATGGAGGGATGGATGGATGGAGGGAGGAGGGATGGAGTGATGGAGGAGTGATGGAGGGAGGAGCTTTCTCTCTGCCTTTTCTTTCCTCACTCGGGACGCGTAACGCGGAGTGCGAGCCGGAGCGGCACCAGGCGGAGCGGCACCAGGCGGAGCGGCACCAGGCGGAGCGGCACCTTCTGCACAGGAGGACCATCCAGCGGGAGGAAGAGGAGGAAGAGGAGGAAGAGGAGGAAGAGGAGCGGCCGGCCAGCAGCGGGGCTCCGCCGCGGTGGATGTAGCTGTTTGCGGCAGTTTTTTGCGTTTTTTGCGGGGAATGTGCGGCTCCTCCTCTGCGGCTCTCCAACTTTGTGCATCTGCGCTCTGATGCTGAGCGGCGGACGCAGAGGATGGGAGAAACCTGGTCCTCCAAATGCGTCTCAGTCCTGCTGGCTCTTCACGTCGGTGAGGCATCGCAAACTTCACGTTTCACATTATTTGTGTTTGAAGATCATTTCCGGTCTGATTTCTGCGCGTTTCCCGCAGCGCGCAGGGAAACTCGCACCGGGGTTCGTTTGGATGTTTTTGGGTGAATTTATTAAAAATAAAAATTTGGCCTTTTGTTTCCTCCGGTTTGGCTTCGGCTCAGCGGAGGCATGTGAGGCTCTAACGGGGCTTCACTTCACATTTACAGTGCGTGCGTGTGTGTGCGTGTGTGTGCGTTAACCAGGGGGAAGCCCCCTCCATGCCTCCTCCTCCTCCTCTTTACTCCGTCCTTCCTCCTCCTCCTCCTCCTCCTGGTTGTCCCGGGCTGGAGACGTTTTCTGCATAAAAACCTTAAAAATGTCAAAATAAAAAGCTGCTTCGATCTTGATCGAAGTCTTTTTGTTTTTAATTGATCGAAGATGAATTTGAGTTGTTTGGATGAAGCGGCGGCAAACAGCAGGCAGGAGCCCGGATATTAGACGGTGGATTCCAGGATGTAGTCGGTGTTCAGAGGAGCCGCAGTGCGACTGTCCGGAAATTAGATCAAAATATTATTTGGAATCTAAATTTAAATCTACAGCAAAACATAAAACAGAAATAAAAAAATATGTCAATTTATCTCCGTAATTTTCCTCAGAGCGCGCGCACAGACGCTGGTGCACGCGCTCTGCTCGTGCACGATTTCACACCATCTTCTGTTTGTAATAATAATAATAACAATAACAATAATAATAATAATAATAGTAATAATAATATGAGTCTCTATCTGCTCTGTCACAGCGGGCCGTGCCGGGCCTGCCGGCCCGGTTCGGCTGCAGAACCGGACCGGGTCCCCGCAGGCTGCGGCTGGCCGCCTCAGACCTCCGGACGCTGATTGCGGTTGTTTCTGTTGCATAACGGCGCAGTGGAGGAGGCTGTGCGCGTCCGTGAGTCCGTGCGTGACTGTGGAAGAGAAAGACTGAATTATTCAGTCCCGTGAATCCTCTGCGTGTGTTCGGATCCGGGAGGAAAGAATCAGAAGTCAGAGTCGGTTGAACCGTTTCATTGTTTGATTCCGCTGAAATCTGAGCGAAGCTGCGGGAGGATTTGCGGGATGATTTGCGGGAGGATTTGCGGGATGATTTGCGGGATGTGTGCAGAGGGATCGAATAAAATCGACCGAGTGGCCTGGATTTAACAAGCCCGTTAGAAATCAGCTTTGACCGGCACTGATCCGATTCTTAGTCCGGATCCCCGCAGCGTGGTTCGGTTCCGATTCGGCTGCAGCAGAACCTTTAAAAATAAATTAGAACAGATGAAAATCCAGTTTTAGATCGTAAAACTTTATGGTTTTATGTTGATTTAATGACTTAATGAGTTCAAAGAAACAAAAAAAGAAAAAATCCAATTAAAAAATAAAACTGAATTTAAGCAAAATTATGGTCAAAATAAGCAAATATCTGAATGTTTATCATGCAGGAAAATATGGCAGTAATGGTGGGTGTGTCACGAAGTGTGTGTGTGTGTGTGTGTGTGTGTGTGTGTGTGTGTGTGTGTGTGTGTGTGTGTGTGTGTGTGTGTGTGTGTGTG
>CAEGAE010067057.1:0-39544 GCA_903067095.1 Girardinus metallicus | reverse complement strand
GTTTGTCCTGTGTGTCTCTGTGTTGCCCTGCGACAGACTGGTGACCTGTCCAGGGTGTACCCCGCCTCTCACCCGGAACATAGCTGGAGATAGGCACCAGCAACCCTCCCGACCCCGTTAAGGGACTAAGGGTGAACAGAAAATGGATGGATGGATGGATGGATGGATGGATACTCTGCATTTCCTGAGTCTGTTTGATTAGTAAATTATAAAACATGGCCCTAACTTAGAGAATTACCCTGAGACATAAGACTGGGCATGTGAATAGACTTGTTCAAGACCAGGTGGATATAATAAGTACAAGGATGAATTTCTATTCTACCTAATAAATGTCATGAATATTCACTCCAAGGTCTTGGTCTCACATTATTCCACAATTGTGAAATCAGGTATGCTAATTGAAAGCAGAGGATGGAAAAGTCCTTAAGGCTTCTTATTGATACTTATCCTCAGTTTATGTGATGCAGTAATTCACAGTATGCACCACAATTAAGAGTTATTAGGTTAAAGGGCCACTGCATCTGGCACTCCACACTCGGTTTCACACTCATTAGCCGCTCATTAGAAGAGTGCTGATGGTTCATCATCTGAGCATGTGGAAATATTATAGAAATACAGCACAGATGAGGCATCTAAGCTACATCCCTGCTTCCAAGTTTAACTTATTTTTAAGGTGTATTTTGAAAGGAATGCAGAATTGCAACAGACTCCATGACAGCCCAATCTCAGTTTACATGTGTTTTTCTGATTCAGGAATAAATCAGATGGATAATGATGTGTGGAATAAATAAAAATCTGATTAAATAATTTAACTTTTCATCTGTGCTTATTGACACAGTGTCTCATACTCACTAAGCTTTATAGATTAGCATATGCAGTGTGATATAATACACAGACAGTAGCAGTGATGTTCACTTAGTTGCAGTTTACAAAATAAGTTTTTAGATGTTTCTGCATTTACAAATATTGACTTGAGTTTCGAACTTGGATGCAAGCTGCATTTAAGCAATAAAAACAAGATTTTAGATTTTCATCAAACCTGTGCTTTAAGGACCTACAACTTTACTGGTCCCAGATCAAAAGCCTCAGACTTTTATAATCTCATTTACGATTCTAATAGCATGTAATCAGAACCGAAAGGTGAGCATTGTGCAACATAGGCTTGGGAGTGTCCCGTCCAAGAGTTTGACTTGAAGTTGCCTTCCAAAGAGCAGAGACCAGACTTTGTTCAGCTTGCCCTTTAAAGACCTTTGATTTGACTTGGACTTGTCTCTCAGAGACTTCACACTGGATTTAAACTTACCCCACAAAGAATTTCATTTGGTGTTAGCCGTAAAGGACTTTAAAATTGACCTGGACTTGCTCTGAAAAACTTTAAACTTGACTTGGACTTATCTCTCAAAGACTTCAAACTGGACTTCCACTTTGTCTTCAAAATTTTGAGACCTAACATTTTTGAGTGTAATAAATGCCAACCGGAGAACAATTTACATTTAAATTGTTGATTTATAGTATGAGACTAAACTGTACCCCTGCAGCAGAAACAGTGACAAAAACACCCATGGCATTTCAAATAAATCACAGGTCTTCACTCAATTCTTGCCCCAACGTTGTTGACAAGATCTATTTTGGCGTGAAAAAAGAGGGTCAGCCTCAAAGTTAAATCCCTAACCTTGGACTGCTGGAGTTCTCCCTGGAGTACACTACGACATTTCATATTTGACTGAAAGTGCATCTGAGTGAGTCAGCGTAGTTCAGCTGCTGCGTTCGCTGCGTCTCTCTATTACCATAATGATGACTCAGTCCTGTTCTCTACTACTGTCTATGCATTTTGTTTTCATGCTCTCTTTTCTGCTGCCTCTCCTTCCACTGTTCCGTCCTTCATCACCTTGTCCTGCCATTTTCTATTCTCGGACTGCTCTGTCATCGCAGGCAACCTATCCTATCCCCACATTTATTCACTTTCTCTGCCTGCCGACACAGCTTTGCACCGCTGGCTGTATTTTCTTTCCCTTTGAAGTCATATCAGGGAATTCTAATAGTGATGTTGTGCAGAGGAAGCACAACGTCATCTGTCCTTATTAGGTGGCAAAGGCTTGTTAAACTGAGTTGATGGATGCTGACCAAGTGTGAAACCAAGCTGTTTTATGTTCAGCCAGCTATTTGTCTCCTCACCCCTCCCAGCCACCACTGTTTATGTGCAGAGGCCTAAAATAGAATCAGCAGCATCATCTTCTCAGACCTCCAGGTAACATATAACAATAAAGTACAAGGTATCTTTGTAGCTGCTAGGTAAGACTGTACCAACCCACTTTACTGTGAAAAAGATATCCGTCTGTGTATTGTATTTGATTTAATACAGGTTATCATGCAAGACCTATGTAATAAACCCCATCTGCCAGGCAAATTATAACATTAATGCATTTTGATAATTGCTTTAAAAGCAGGTTTCTAATAGTAAACATTTAAATAAAATAAAAACAGAAGGATTGTAGCTGTTGAGTCATTTTATGTTCCCTTTACCTTCCAGCCAGTGTTTGTATGCCACTATAATGGTTACTTAACATAACAAAAGGGAGATGTAATTTTAACGGCAGCACCTAAAATGTGAGATAGCAGGATATGCCACTCTAAGGATATCAGAGTGAAATGATAATGGGTTAAACAAATGCACATAAATATACGTTGTATTACAGCAGATCACTTGGGAAAATATCTGAAACCATAATCAGGTAATTACAGGTGGCATACAATGAGCCAAAATTGTTCATCATGGGTTTTTGCTTAATTATTGTAACTATATTTTCATTCTTTCCTCTCTTGTTCTTATGAGTTTACATTTGTTTAAAATATGGACTGCATTTTAAATTATTTTCACTCAAGCACTCCTGAAGCAATAAGTATTAGAGCAAATCTGAAAAGATTCACTCTTTGTTGTCAGACTGATGGCTGATTTAAGCTGTCTTAAGTATCAACTGTTTGGGATTTAAATGTGTCTGCCTATATTTTTTCTTAACATGTGTTGCTACTACATAGTTTTGTACATGTAATAAAAATTTGAGGCATAAAAATTATAATTCACAGATGTAAATTTTATTCTACACATGTGCCACTGTTTCAAACTTCATCATTGTTCTCAAGATGGTGAGAACAATAAAAAAATTGCTTTCTGACAATTCTATACTTCATAAAAACTCTTGGGAAGTCTTCATAGGCTCCTCTCCTTGTAAGCTTTCAAATGTAATAGTTGTTGGACACCACACAAGAAACAGTCCTGGTCAAATATAAAAAAGAAAAACAATCTGCGAGAACCCCTAAACCAGTGCTGCAAAAGCAGAATAATTTTTTTCTTCCAACCTTAGGAAAGAGAAGAAATGTTTCTGTTCTTGCAGAGGTTGGTCTGGCCTGTAGCCACATTGGTCAGGTTTGGACTTGGTCCCAGAGAAACCTAACTATTGCATCACTGCTGCAGAATGATGTCTTTTTCCTGCAATGGATCAGTCCATGAGCTCAATTTGTGTATGTGACAACACAGTTTCTGTATACTGATCTTTCATCTTACACTTCCAAGGAGTCACCATTAAATCAAAGGGAATCAACATGCAATCCTAAATTCTTTTAACAAGCAACCATGTGTTCTTCAAACACAACCCACTTGGTTTAGAGCTATATTGCTTTGCTCATATTCCCTCCTGCTGTTAGACTCCAAGTTTGATTTGCTCGCAGGTCTGACCTGCACTATTATGATCAAAGCAGCCTTCATCTGAGCTTCATCCTTTCCAGGGCAGATCAAGTCAGCTGTGTCCCAGAAGAGGTATGGTTTATCCACTCTATGGAAATGTGGAGTTGGTGTCCTCTTCAGTTCCGAAATCAGAGGGTAGCAAAATAAACTTTGTTTGGGAATAAGTCTGTAGGCACTCTGGCTTATAGACATATAAACAGTTGAAATCAGATACTTATATACACTGTATTTTAAAAGTTACATAAATGTTTGAAGTTAAATCTGACTACATTTTTGGTGGCTTAGGTCAGTTGAGAAATGATTTGTTTGTTTTTTTTTTTCTTTGAGTTCTGTAGTTTATATATTCCCTTAGTATTTGGTAGAATTGTATGAACAGCTTAACTGGATGTGGTCAAATATTGTTGGTATGCTCCTCATTTGACCTAGTTCAAATGAGGAGCTTTTGCAAGTGAGTCAAGTTTGTAGGTCTCCTTGTTCTTTTTCAGCTATGTCCACAAATTCTTTATGGAACTGCTCCATAAAAGCAACTTTAAACCTTTAATTTTGCTATTCCTAGGTGACTTTAGAAGTAATTAAGATTTATGCTTAACAGTATTGCTGCAATTCGAACTGTGACACATTATTATGGCAAAACACTTGAGTGCTTTAACAAACTGCAACCTGTTTCTTTATGTTGTTTTTAGAGTAATGGCTTCTTCATTGCCAGTTGGCCTTTCAGCCCATGTCTCCATGGCTACGTCATTTTATAACATGCACAGAAATATTTGCTATATTTGTTTTAAGGATGTGGAAATGCAGAAACTTGGGAATTCACGTTTCTCGACATGATTATCTCTACATTCTTCAATATTGTTCTGTGCTTGTACATAACTGCACACAAGATGTGATTTCATGACCTTTTCTTTCTGTTTTCAAGTCATATGAGACCTTAGACAATAATCACTTCGCTGAGGTGTGCACGATGACTGTGCCATTTTGGCGTAGCAACTGCATTTTCACTATTGCAGAATCTGGCACATTGTGTTTATCATTCTCTGTGTCACAGGAGCAGCTGTTTTCACAATCCTCTAGGCATCGTCTTTCAGTCAACCGCAGCTGGTTATCAGTGCAAAAGGAACAGAGAGAGTACGACATTTTAGGCTTCAACACACTCCATCTGAAGCCTCAGTGCTCTGACGTTGTGGAGTTACAGCTGAAGGGCATGTTGAAATTCTTTCTTTCATTTAAGGCTCATCTCAGACAAACAGTATCTTTGTTGGAGAACACTAGTCTTTTTCTGACTAATGTTTCAGTATTATATACACATTTTGTAAATAAACCACAGGAGGGAAAGGTCCAGGTACTAATATCCTAATGGTGGTGTATAAAAACATGGTGGTTTAATGACATAAAATAACCACTGTTTATGTTGTGTAAACAGCGGTTTACATAAAGCCACCTTAATGATATCATTAAGGTAAACTGCTGATTAATTTTTGGTGATTAACTAAAATATCATTTAACATTATCTCATAAACTGTTGCCTTCTCTGAAGCACATCAGATATTGCACTCTTGTGCGTCAAATAATCTAAACTTTGTAGATATCAGTTTCAAAACAAGGATGACTCGAGCATAAAGCTGTTTCTTCAGCTCTTTTCACTTCATCTGCAAGCAAGTCATCCTTTTGACATTTATTTTCAAAGTAATTAAGTGAGCCATGCGTGCTTCCTCCTGCATACTTCTGCTTCTTTAAACTTTCAACATCTTAGACAGCGGCATATGTCAAGCTGCCAGAATGTCAAATATAACCTTTGAAGGGAATATACAAATTAGACTGGCTGTCAGAGATTACAGACGACCCTAGTGTGTCATCATGAGTTATTAGTTTGAAGTCTGACTGTGTCATGGGTTTTTATTTGTGATGAAGGAAAACTAAACAAATCTAAGAGGCAAGGCAAATCAGGGTTTACATTGCTAACTGTATTAAAAACCCTGAATTTTTATACAATCTTAGAGACTTTGCAATCCATTAGAGGTGCTAAACATCCTAACATAGCCTTTTTTCCAGTGCAGTATAAAACTGATTTGATTTAGAGAGCGGTTGTACAGAAACCTTTAGTAATGCAGAACATTACTAAATACAGAACAAATATCATCTCATTGGGTTAATAATTTTCATAGAGAGATGAAACCGGTTTAGGTATGGTGAACATTCTCCATGAGAATGCTCTGTTCTCTCTTTTCCTCAAGCAAACTGATGTTGGTTAATCTTAAAAACTAGCTAGAGTAATCCTTCCATCTGGTTTTGGGTGTTTTATTTGTAGCACATTGCAACTAAATTCGCATTTACTACAAATATTTTGGACTTTCTATTAACCTGTAATGGCAGATAAGTCACCTTTCCAAAATTGCGGCTTACTAAATGTAAATAAAAAACTTCTTTCCTCCTCACTAATCAAAGTAATTTAAAAACAGTGGGAAAGTAGGACTAAATCATTATTATTACCAGATTTACATAGTATTGAGATTTTGTCGCACCTACTAATGATGTTCCAGACATTGCAGTTTCAATTATTTTGTCCCAAGAAAACTTTTGTGTCCAGCTGCTTTTGTTTCTAATGATTTATCTGACTCCACCAGTGGAGCGACTCGTGACTCCAGTTAATCATGTGCAGACAAACCTCAGAGGAAAACGTCTGTGGTTCATCAGTAGTCCTGCCACATTTATAACATAAAGACAAAATAGCGCAGAGCTGTACAGAGTCCTTTGGAGGGTGGTCAAAGATATGAAGGGCATATGGAAGAAAATGTATAAAACCTTACAGCAGTATACACGAATGAATAACAACAGCACATATTCATCAAGAAACTAATATGTAATATTATCATATAATGATGTTGTCGTCAAGTGGTAACAATGTAAAGCAAAAAAGGCCTATGTTTTACCTGATTATTTAAAAAGAGAGGCAAAAAAGCTAATTTGATATAAATAATACTAACTATATTAAATATTAAGTAGTACTAACAATATTAAATACTAACAAGAACTATGGTCACTGCAGAATTTAAAGAACATTTTCAAAACATCCTCACTGTCACTAGTTAGCAAACAAAAATTAGTGTAGTAATTCCTACTCAGCTAAAAAAAGTAAAGTTTAATTTGATTTAATATCAGACTGTCAGAAAAATGGTACACATTTTTAAAGTGTATGACAACATTTGGTTGCGTCAAATTTGATTTTTTATCTTAATGGCCTCAGTGTGGCTTTTAGTAGTACTACAAGCCTTTGAGTCATCATGGATCAAAACTTGTCTGTAAAAGTGTTAAAAATAATCTACTCTCTAGAAGAATACTATTACATTTGTCACAAACATCCTACCCTGTACTTTACTAAAAATGTTAGTTCCTTCTTTGGCCCATCGTAGCTGTAAGCCTCCTGTTACAATGTTGTGTTAGTTACAGGCTCCAATAACTCCCTTAAATTATACAACTAATCTAAAACACATCAGCCAGAGGACTTTAAGAAACTTCCAAGAGCAATCAAATGCCAGTCTCCATACTCTGGCTCCTCAATCTGGGACAAAATTAAAAGCTATCTTCATTATGTATTAAGCCATGAATGGCAACAACTCCATTCTGCTGGAAAGATCTTGTTACCTCCTATAAACATGCAGAAATATTTTACTGTCAGAGTTGAGACTTAGAAATCTTTCCCACAAATTCCAGGTTTAGAATTGGAAGTTGTGCCATTAACTCTGCTTCAATTTGAAATACAGACTCTGTCATTTTTTCTAAAACTACCTTTCTGACAGATAATTTATTCAAAAGGCAGCCATTGCCAATCTGGTAGTTTGCCAACTTTGATGATGCTTTGGCAAAGATGCCAGGTTCCCATTATCAAAACCACCCATACCGAGTAAACACACACTCACACATACATACCCGCGCAAACTTTCTGACCTTTTAAGGTCTTAAAAAAATACAAAGTGGAAATTCCATAAAAAGTTCTTCTACAGACAGTGCCAAAACATACTCTCACCTATTCACTGTGATCCTTTGGACAAGTGAATTAAAAAAATAAAAAGTAATTAGTGAAAGTATACATTGCTACACTTGCGACCTATTCTGTATCAGAAATATATATTGTCTTTAACCCTTGTGTTGTCTTGCGGGTCAAAAGTGACCCACTAGCATGTTTAGCTGTAGAAAACATACCTTAAACGATCTTTTTCCGATTTTAAATTTTATGACTTTTCCTAAATTGACCCCATCATTAGAAAGAGTGATACTTTGTTTTTGGTTAAATTTCCATGTGGGCTGTACACCACTTGGATACAAGGATTGTCTTATGGGTCATTTTGGACCCGTGAATTATAAAAGCATTTAAACACCAGAAAAAGAGTTCAAAGCCAAACACAAACTCTCTCTAATACATACACACACACCACCCCACACTTGCACCAGCACCTCCCTTCCCCCCAAACACATACATATCAAAGAAACTGTATTGCTGTATGAATTGAACTCACATTTTACCTGCACCTGCACTCTCAATCTGCATCTAACCCCTCACATTACACAAGTTCCCAAACACAACAGAAAACAATCTCAGACATAATAAAAATAATTTAGGTATATAAGATATGAAGGTATGCTGAATCCGAGTACTGCTAGTTGGTTCCTTGCTGAAGCCATGAGTAGACGTTTCACTACCCAACAGATGCTATGTTGTATGCTTGCACATACTGACCTACATGAGATCTTCAGCATAAGAAGTTGAACATGTATGTTGAACAAATTCTTGTGCTGAAGATGTTCAACGTAGGAGCGTCTTCATATAGTGAAGAGCATCTTCATGCTATGAAGATTTTCTTGGACAACATTGTGTTCAACGTGGGGTGGGAAGCATAGGATGTTCTTCATCTTATATTGAAGATGTTCAAAATAAGAGCATCTTTATAAGATAAAGAACATCTTCATCTCATGGGGATATTCTTCGTCTTAAGTTCAACACTTTATATTGAACATAAAATGTTCTTCATCTTGTGTTGAGGATGCTGAGGATAAGAACATCTTCATGAGATGCACATCATCTCATGAAGATATTTTTCATTTTTGTTGAGCAGATGTTCTTCGTCTTGTGTTGTACATCCCATATAATTATGAGATGTTGATGTTGAACAACAATTCAACATCAACATAAGAACTGATGTTAAATTGCTCAAAAAAATCAAAGATTTTGTTTTGTTGTGTTACGATAGGTATTTTTATAATTCACTTCCTAAAAAAAAGGAATGAACCGTTGACAAAAAAGTTCCAAATTGTTGACTTTTTGTCCCTTTCAGTATAATTAATTCTAAAGTAATAACTTCACATTTATGTAAGTACAATAATAAACCTTTACTGTGTAAAAGAAAACTGCTACTGCTTGGTTTGTGGTAAAAAGAAAACAAGAATGTAATATTGCTGATCGTCTTTTTGTATTGTGTAACAAAATACATGATAAAAAATGAATTAAATTGATAAATATCAGATTGTTTCTTCATGTAAAATATATTTTGGATTTAAAATTCAATTAATCTGCTTTATTTTGGGGCTTTTGTTAGGGCGGGTCATTTTTGACCCGGAGGACAAGGGGAATGAACAGAAAGTTAGGATCGCACGAGGGTTAAACTTGTTTCAAAATGTGATTTCTGTTTAAAATGTGCTTGTGTCTTAATGAATTTTATTTTGTGTTTTTATGTATTTTTTTGTATATACAAAACGTTGTTTCTCCCAAAAACAAAACATTCATCTCATTTCTTTATGCTACTCTCATGTTTTATGCTAGTGTTCCACATGCCTGAGAGTGAGATGTGCCTTTTAGAAGAATTTGTACCTTCATTTTATGCAGCTTATCAAAAAGTGAGTCCGATTTTGCAAAGAAATGCAGCAGAACCATCACAGTTCTTAAAGCGGAGGAGCCCTCCGCATGAAAAATCTAACTCTACATGTCTTTTGTATTGGCTATAAATTGTCATTATGACTTGAAGTTATACCAAATCAATGTTTTTGAGCTTTATATTATGTCATAATGTCATTCCCTTGTCAAATATATACCCGGAATGTTGCTTTGACTCAGTTCTGTAAGTTTAGGGAATCCTCATGGGTTCCTAAACGCCTGGTCATATAATGTGCCGCCTATTTACTAGATGCTCCTCCTAGGAGTTGCAATCCCAAGCTGAGTTTCTGCCTTCTGAAGGTGGAGTGTCGGAAAGAGTAGGAGCTTCTTAAAGAGACAAAGGATAATTTTAAGATGTCAGATGGGAACTCAAAATTTATTTTAAGTTTTTTACACACAGCATTTTCGTAACAACTGAAAGTAACATAGTTACTTCTTTGTGCTGAAAAATAGTACTATGGCCCTGGAAAATACACTGCACTCCCCCTTTAATTGCTCACCATACATGTGAAATGTACATTGCTAACTGGGTCTGTACTTTATCACAGAGAGATGTGAAACACATTTCTCCTGATGTTAATTTATTATATAACTGCACCACAAATGTGGCTTATTTTTCATGTTTGAACGCAACATTTTTGATCTCCCCAGTAATGACAGGATTAATCAAATCTGAGTAATTTCTATTTGATGTGATCCATGGTCTTGTTGACAGTCTTTACAGATGTCTGGGTCTTTGCCTGCTGACCTTTTTACATTTAACATCTATTAAACCCTTTCTGTTTGGGTCATCTCAGCACATTTGGAGGGATTTAGCTCTGCTGGTGCTGCTATGTGCAAACTGAGCCCTCTTCAGCGGGAGCTGCAGCGAGGGGAGAGGCTACAAAACCACAGCCACATGGGATCTGTGCTTGCCTGTATGTATGTGTTG
This sequence comes from Girardinus metallicus, assembly GCA_903067095.1. Classification (NCBI taxonomy): domain Eukaryota; kingdom Metazoa; phylum Chordata; class Actinopteri; order Cyprinodontiformes; family Poeciliidae; genus Girardinus; species Girardinus metallicus. Next base: position 28,948 of record CAEGAE010067057.1, on the reverse strand, counting down.
CTAGAGTTTAATGGGGGTCATGTCCTCACCTTATTGTTTCTGACCGGGGCTTATCGGGAGTCTACGGTGATGCGGGGTCACCATGGTGATGCCATCTTGATGCTAACACCAGCGGGAAGGCAGCCTTTTTAGTGTTCTATCAGCTACCTTCAAAGAGCACATTTCCCTCCCATTATGCAGGAAGGAAGCCATGCGACTACTAAAATACTTAAGTAGATTCTGATGATATTACCAAAAAGAAAAAAAAAAAAAACATGGTCATATGACAGAGAGTAGCTCATGCCAAGCCATTGCAAACCTCTGATAAATCTTTAATGGTCTTGTCATTGATATGTCTGTAAATTTTATTTGCGTGCACCAACACATGCACAGCCACTAAGCTGCATTTGATGAGTACTTACTTTAACTGCAGATCCTCGATTTGGCTGGCTGGTGATGCCTTTTCAGCCAAATCATATTTTATTTTGTCCATTTTCTTTATCATTACTGTAATTATCATGAACAATCTAAATTTATAAGCAAAAAAATACAATGCAATCTTTAAAATGGTATGGATGCATGGAAAAAGATTATGAGAAAAAACTAAATAATATTACATCCAGGATATATAATGGAAATATCAACCACTGAATCTGTAGTCAATTGCAAACATATTGAATAGTTACATCTAGAGAATGTTCAGTCACATATTTTACTTTGCAGCCGAGTAGAAATACAAATTACAAAGTGATTCCATATTTGTTCTTCATTCTTCCTCAAGAAATAAATAAATACATCATATTTTTATTTTGATCTACAATTTATTTTCTAAAAGATATTTTATGTTGTATCTGCAAAATGGACTAAACAACCTTCAGAGATAATAGTTTCATTTGTATTTGCCAAGGGCTGAGGTATTCCTGAGTCATTCTGCAGTTCTCAATAGTTATAGTGAAAATGAAGGTCAAAAACTTTAGTAAGCAATATTTTAACATGGTCCACTTACATGGTATACCCACAGGAAAAACAAGGAGAAAAGTGAGTATTAATCATTGATTTGACCATAAGCTGTGTTACTACTGTTTGTGTTGCAGTACCATTTGTCTGATGACATCAATTCAAACAGCAGTCTGAGAGGGAGTCGGGAGTCTCTGTCAATGCTCGATGCCCTCTTCCTGCAGTGCCTACTGATATCCTGGATAGAGACTAGGGACTCTCCTATGTTTCTATTAATCTCCCTCACTTTATCTGCAGCCCCCCGATGTCGCACATTGTTGTTGGGAGTGCCATGCGAAGAGGCAGTAGAAGTAAAGAGCTGAAAGGATGCTTGACATGTCTGAAGGATTAAAAGTAGGACAGGTGAAGCCAGTGTAACTGAAAAAAATAAACACATTTCCAAAGACACTGTATACTTATTTTGAACTGAAAACTGATACTTTTGACAGTCAATATGTGATTTAAAGAGTTCAGTGACTAAATCCTGTCTTCTCAGATTTACCCATGGAAGCTAGCGGAAGGGTATTTGAATACAGGCATACATTAACCCAATCAACATGTAGGCCAACATGTCATGTAAGGTAGTTGCTAAAATAAAATAAAATAGAAATATCTTTCACTGTCCCACAGAGGGGAAATCCAGGGGTAAAAGCAGTAAAGGAAGAGGACCCAAATGGTAACACGACCATGAAATGATCACGAGTGTGAAATGAAAGATTTAAAACAGGGAAAACTTATAACGCACGAGGGGAACATACAGGAACCAGAGCGACAGCAAGGGTAGAATTCACCAGAATATGCGATTACGACTTGGAAGACATGTGAGTACAATAAACAGAACATCTGACTGCTGAGTGGGGAGCAAGGATAAGAAACCAAGGAGATTAGATTGAGATCACAGAAACATGGAATAACTTGAAGAGAAGTGAACACTCAACTGAGCTCAAAATAGAAGTTCAGAAATAACTCAAAATACAAAGATCCAAAATACAGAACTGCAGACAAACATAAATCAAGAAAATCATGGGATCATGACAGTAAAAATAATCTAGGAGTCTTTGATAAGAAAGAGCTTGAAGTGGATCTACAAAGCATCCAATCATTTGAATTTCTCTCTTAGACCGCAACCCACTTCCTCCATTATTATTATTATTATTATTATTATTATTATTATAGTCACGGTTCTCTAAGTGCGTAAGAAAAGAACCACCCAGCTGTTTTCTGGTAATAAGTTCATGCTTTTATGGTGTTTGGAAATAGACCTGTTTCACAAACCTCCCAATTATTAAGTCACAATCAGTGGGCATTGCCACATTACAATCACGCTCAGCCCAACCCAAGCAAAGCTCTACAAGCACTTTTGTCAACTGGTTTTACCACAGTATGCACTGTACAATGGCTGCTGGAAAAGATACCATCCAGAAACAGCTGCTGATTGTGTAAGAGACTCAATTTCATTTGCTTTTGGGTCTGGCTGAGGGTCAAAGATGTACAGTTGTACAATTGCACATCTGTTTGCAGCAATTTCCATGTGTATGTAGTGCAAGTGTAATCAATGAGTTAGGGGGCTTGGCTAGTAGCAGCTTATATGACAAGAGGTCCTAACAAAGCTCATTCATAAAGGAGCTCAAAAATAAAGAGAACTGACCAGATCGGAAACTGATTTTGTGAGAAAAATTATGTGCAAAGAAATATTATGAATAATTGTAAACATTTAAACTTTAAACATTCTGATACAAACTAATTTATGATCTGGTTGCATTACTCTACTGCAGTTTTCTCATTTAAGACAAACATAAACTTCGAGATCATATGAATAACAGCTGAAAGTAGTTTCAGAAGAAGCCCAGCAAATTTTCACTGAGGTACTCCATTTTTTGTTGAAGCCTTTAAGTAATGCATTTTTCACTGCCATTCGAGGTTTTTTATAAGAAGAGTAATGGGATCTCTCAAATGTTTCTCTCCCTTTCAGCTATTGTCAGCATGCAACTTTACCAGGTGATGTATGAGTAAGATTTTATGGTGGACAAAGGATGTTGAGGAATGTATTTTAAGCTTGTCACCTTATACATATGTATTTGAGATTCTCATTATGAAGTCAGGTCTCTTGATAAAATGAACTCTAAACTCTAGTTTAGAAGATGATTGAATCTGGAATTAGAATTTAGATTTAATTAGAATTTATTGTTTGTCACGGTACACATATTTCAATGAGATACAAGCCAGCTCAAAAAGCTGTGTAAGAAATACATACAACATAAGCATAAGTATGGTGATATTTACAATGATATATACATATTTATGGTCACACTCAAATAGGCACACTATAATTAGTGCATGTGAGAATTCAGGGTATGAAATGATTTCAGGAAGAAGCTATTTTTGTGACGGTAGAAAAAAGAAACATATAACAGAATAACACACGACATGCTTGATTTGTAAACAACACGGGATAGCAGCGACTGGCTAATTAGCTGCTTTAACAATGCTATATTCCTATGTAGTTTGAAGATTACTATTTGAGCTTGTTTGTAAGCCTGAACTATATTTGACTATTTCAAACTCAAAATCTAAATGACTAATTAACCAAATCTGGGTATTTCTACTCTGAACACATAATTTAAAACATACTCTTTAATGCACAGTTTAAGATTCCTTAAGCTTTTATTCTACTTGTCAAACAATCACAAAAAAAAGTTTCTTTGTTTGTTAAAGTTGCTGAAATCTCATCTCATTCATGTTATAAAAATGTGGTTGAGACAAGATATTATATATTGTCTTGTCTTGAGAGCTCAATATCTAATTATTATGTTAATAACATGGATGCTTTAACAAATGTCAACAAAATGTCTGAATAGGTTGAATCTGCATAAATAATATGTTACACAACCAAAAGGAAGAAGAACAAACTCTTCCATCTTTGGGGCAGCTGATGTCAGTGTTTTTATGTTGCTTATCAGATACATTTTCTTACATGAAAGAATGCTTTCTCTTCCATTACTTAAGACCTTATTTTTTCACAGGTCTAATTCAAATATTAGTACAGTGTAAATTAGAATAGGTTTATAGAAGTTATAGTTGTTCTAATATGTAAATAGGTTTTGCAGTGCTGTCTGGTAATCATTCAACAATTTACAAAACTGGATTACATCTGAAAGTTTAAGTCACACACATAATCTCCAATCTTTTTTTTGCAAGAAAAAAGATTGCAAAAATCTTTTTTTGCAATCTGGCAGGATGGAGAACATGAGAGTTTTCTTGTTGATGTGAAAAGTTGACAAGCACATATGCCTGCACACACTCTCACCAGACGACAATCCACAATGCCTAATTAGTCCAACTCAAACATTCCTAGTAAAACCTACACATGCGTGGAAAGAACACAAACTCCACACTACAAGGTAACAGGGCCAATCCCTGGTGCCACCACTCTTCTACACCTGCCACAAGCATTTTAAGATTTTTAAAATGTTTGAGCTCAATTGTTAATCAAACTTCTGTGTTGGTTTATTAATGGGAATTGGAGCAAGATTATGGATTAAATCTCAAACAAATTGTAGTTAGTACCCACAAGACAACATCTTGTGCTTTCTTGTAGCTCCTAAAAAGCAAACTCGTTAAGCATAAAAGAAAGGAGAGCGGCTTTCACCTTCAAGAATGACAGGCGTGACAAAGGAGCGATCAATACAAGACAAACGGCGTAGGGGCAGGGCCTCCAGATCACCGTCCTTTTGACAAATGACTCCAGCTTTGTGAAACAGACAGTGAAGAAAAAAGCCCAACTCTTCTGTCTAGCTTGCACAACACAATTTTTAAAGGTAGGTGACATTATTCAGAATAAGCGGACACAAAACCTAACAAAGAATGTGTAAATGTATAGAAGGCATATAGATGCATGAGCATGACTTTAGACAAATGAACTTTTGACAGGAGATACAGCAGAAAAATAATATTCCATATAACTAAGAACATCCCCAGCTGCGTTATAAATGCCCTAATAGAACTTTTTATTTTTAAATTATTGAACATGTTTTGCGCAAAAGTAAATGTAATCATATTTTCAAGTGTGAAAGAACCTTTTTCCTACTTCCATCTTAACTTGTTAGGCACTGTTGTCGCCACATTCAATGACTGTCCTCCCAGACACCATTCAAATCTGGTCAGACAGGCAGGCAGCACGACACTTCAAGCGATAAGAGTCAGAACAAACTGCATTACTTGATAACTAAACAGGGTGTTGACAAACATAGCATACTTGCAGGTGCTGGAGATGCTGCCATACGCGTAATCTCATCATCAGCCAGTCCCTGGTCTTGTCCGTGATAAAATGAGTTTAGGGACATTGAGTGTAATGTGTTGATAGGCTTATTTGTCACTGTAATGAGTTTGGAAGCCGGGAATTTGCAAAACGGTTTAGCTGCCTTCAAACTCTCTTGTTGACACGTATGTGTTTTCCGGTTTCCCTTGGGTATCTTTGCAGATTTCTGCGATATAGATGGCTGAAAGCTCTTGTTGTTATCATGTCTGTTTTTTTATATGGCATCAGGTTAAAATGTCACCCCTGTTACTGGTCATCATCACTTTTTAAATAATGCAAAACGTGTCTATCGAACAAGAATATTTGAACATTTACTGATTTGACCAACACAAGAGTAATTTATTAAGATATGGTTAATGTATGCGTGTTACAGACACAATAAAAGTAGCACTAATGCTCAATAGGTTTATATCACAGTATAATAATAATTGTAAATTACATATAAGTGTAGCTAACTCCCAAATCATATACTTTTTTGCCTATAAACTGTCTACAGATTATAGGTTTCTTTGTGAATTTGGACATTTTCATGTGAATTTTAGTTCCTCATTATTTTTGCCTAAAACCGTTTCAGTGTTGACCTGCTTAGGTCGGACAGTGACTAAACAGTTGAATTTTCCTCTTATTTAAGATGGTACGGCTTTACATCAGGAGGTACATCTCTTCATCACTCAGCCCCGCTGTTTATACTGACTGGATATAAAATTGGTTGACCATTTTTTACCATAAAGCCTCATTAGTATTTATTGATAAAACCATCAGAAGTGGTGTCAATGTCTCCAAAAACATAAACTTCACTCAGGTTTTTCTCTGTTAAGTTTGCTTTGAGGGCAGCAATATGATCAGATATTTTTTGTTGGATGAGTTTGGATGCGTCAGTTCTTTTTATGAAATTCTGTTTTATAAAAAGGTTTTGTCAAGCTAGATTTTAGATGCAACAGTTAAATTAAACTGTTTGAATTGATGTAGTATTCTATGATTTTGTAAAGTTTCCATAAAGACTCCTACTGTTAAAATGGATGATTGATAAAGCATCTTCCATTGTCATGTTACAATCCTAATTGTTGTGATGCTCACATTTGGTGTTCATGTTTTTATAGAAGTGGTTTACTTTCCTGACTTAACTTTATGGTGTTGCCTACTTTTACAGTGGAAGTTCTTGTCAATACTAAGTAATAATTGATCTGGATATCAAGACTGCTGGTGATGGTGTTTCTTCCACACTTCCGCTTTCTAGCATCTTACACAAGGTATTATTTACTGTTCAGAACATCTCCAATGTTGCTGCTCATTTATGCCTTAATTTTGCAGTTAGTTACTTTTTGTGAACATCTGCTGGGTGCTGTTTTACAAGCCGTTGTATAAAGTCAATTCTGGAGCTTTACTGTAAGTATTTATGCCATGTAGTCTTGATTAATTTGTACATCAAATGCAACACAGTAGCCAACCCAGATGAGGCTCCCTGCTTCTATATGTGTGTTTTGTGAAAGAGAATCACCCGGCTAGAAAATTAAACCTTTTTTCCTTATTAACCAGATGGGTGCACGGCCAGTTATCAAAGCTCTGAGTTAGGTACTAAATTTTAAATTGTATTTCAGAGCGTACCACCTATGCTTCTCATATCTTAGTCAGAATTCTTTTTGTTTTCTTTACTTTTGAGACATTAACCAGTTCTTGTCATGTACCAAATTGTCTTCCGAGCATTTCTTCATTAATAGAAAATACTCTACCGTTGTTCACCGTGCAAAAGGCCAAACAGATGCAAAATATTGTAATCTGCTGAAAATTAGTCTTTACACTTTTTGATCTGTACAAATGCAAATAAAGGTCACATTGAGTTGGCAAAGATAAATCATTGTGCCGGTAGATAAAGTGCATTAACCTCTTAAAATTTCCCTCTAAATCCTGCTTCTTGAGCTGGAGCAGTTTTTGGTTGAACGGACACATCATATTGACATCATATTGGCATCATATTGACATCATATTGGTATGCGATCGGCTCTCTCAGCATTTGTCTGACTTGACGGCTTAAATAGAATTATCGTACATTAGCATCAATTTAGTCAGGATGAGCAAAAACATATTAAATTAGAAAAGTTCATCAGCTTCTAAACTTTCCATGCTTTCGCCAAAGTCTGGGTTTCAGCATTAATGTGGTGTTCTACATAAAGTAAAAACTACTTTTTTTTCTTTCATCAAAAGTACTGTTCTGAACAGATAGTTTGTGAATCCAAAATACCAGTAGAAAAGTGATAACTCACAGCTTGTCTGTTTTGCTTTGGAAGTGTCTGAAAGTGTGTGGGTGCCTGTGAATTTGTTCCTGACACTCTTCACATGCCACACTGAATGCAAAAATCAAATCAACTTTTGGAGTACACTTGTTGTGTGCATGATTAAAATTGTGAGCCAGCTCATCCCACAAAGAATTAGAAGATCAACAAATCAGCTGCTTGTCTAACTCAGTAGGGAGATCACAAGGAGAAAAGCGGCCAAATTAAATTTTCGGATTTCACAACAGCCGTCAAGTATTTTATTGTTCTATATTAACTGCATCCGACATGAAAATCATCATTATTTGCAATGTTATATTGTTTTTATTGTACACCTGTTTTATATTTGCTATGGAAGCTGAAGAATTAATATTTTATTTACTTTTTAGCCTCTCTTAAATGTCTCAGATCTTAAAAGTAAGAATAATACAACACAAATATAACCTGAGTAAATACTTAATATAGTCTCTAGATGGTAGTTTCATTGTGAAAAAGTCCTCATAAGCCTAACAACTGATTGTAGAACCGTTGGTAGCAACAATTGCCACCAACCATTTAAGATAACTCACTTGTTTTTTTTGTTTCCTTAACTTTCTTTTTTTGTTTGTTTTCCATATTGCTGTTTAAAGGAAATTAAATAAATTACTAAATATTGAAGCAGCACAGCAGCCCCAGAACACCACAATACTGAACATAGGTACGTCTTTCAACTTTTGAAATGCTCAGAGTTTTAGATCTGATGTGAAAAGATGCATGCTTTTCACAAAGTTACAATTTTATGTCATCATCACACAAAACATTTTCCAAAAGGACTTGCAAAGGTAATTTTTTTCACAAATGTGAGATTGGTTCCTCTGATCCTTTAGTTTCCATCTTGAACTTCTCCCATTAATACCATTTTGTTCAGTCTATTTGTTTCCGTTGAAGTTCTTATCATTGATCTTAAGCAAAGAAACTGAGTTATGCAGTGCTTTAAATGTTGCTGTGTAATTTTTTTGACCTCTTGGTGTAATTTTGGTAGGTCAGCCACTCTAGCGAATGCTTGGCACTTGTCCATATTTTTTCCTTTTGGGGATAATGGTTTCAACTCAAGATAAAATCTTTGGAGTCCTGAAGGTTGAGGAACAATTTTGTTTCCCCTCTGTTCATGAATTTGATTGGCTCAGGGCATTTGTTGTTGTTGTTGCTTGAAGTCTTTTAGTTGTCCTACAGGTTCTGCTTAAGCATTTTGACTGTTTTTGGTCACTGATTTTAAGAAGGAGTGTTGGAAAAATCCAACAGTATCCAATAGCAACTTTCAAGTTGCTTTTGGATGTTTGTGATTCTTCTCTTGCCAGTAGTAAAACTGTTGCTTCACTTTATGTTGGTCTCTGATACACTTGTGGTTGAATGCTTCTCTGGCAACATTTAGTACGGTAGTTCCTTCTGCCCAGCTCCTTGGTGACTGGATGCTCACAACTGCCTAAATCAGCTCCCCTTACTCTATTGATTAGGACTGAGATAAAACAGGCTTGGTCTATCTGTTCACAGCAATTCTTAAAGCAGCAATGGAAAGCATTTCGAAAAGCAGAGTAATTAATACAAATAGGAGCCTAAGTACAAAATGAAATAAAACAAAATGTGCTGCAAAGTAAAACAATCAATAAATGTCTGTAAATTTGCTGTTGCTGGCAATGTCCACATCCCAATTAGAGAATCAAATTTAGTGAAAAGCAATCCAGAAATATACACAGTTAAGTTCAAGCCACAGGAGGATGACTCCCACTTCATAAAGATCCCAGGTTAAATCATTTACTTGTCCAACATCTCTTTTATTTGTAAAACAACGTGACACGATATTGGTTCAGAACCTTCCTTGACAGAATTACTGACAAAACAATCATCACATCCCAGTGCCCCCAAACTAATTAAAATGTTTGCCATCTTTTGCTCTCCCTCCAATGACTCCAGTGACAGCATCTAATACCAATCAACCTTTGATAAGCAATTATGAATGAAGTCAAGGGGAAAATGTGATTATACATGCTCCACTTTGCTGACTTCTTAAGTCAAGACAACAAACTACGAGTGGCATACCCCATTTGCATTAAGATTTCTTTGCTCCATGGTGATGCATTGAGATTCTTTAGATTTATTTGATTAAGAATAAATATTAAGTTAGACCAAAAATAATTGCAGTAGAATTTAAACAGCTTTTACAAGCAGATCTTAATCCAAGTCAGAACCTTAGATTTTAGGTCATATTGACAGCGGGACAAGTGAAAGTTTCTGTTTGATGAAAATAAAGCCTTTCATTAAGATTTTTATTCTTATTTTATTACAAAAATGTAGAAAGCATTCCACTAACTCATGAGGTCAAATTTAAATGCAAATTCAGTTATATATTAATATATCATTATTCAACATATAAACCTCAGAAGACCAACACAACTTTCTTCTTCACAAAATGTAAAGAAAAATGAAGTAGCGTCAGATTTTAGTGGTTGTAGTTCTAGACTCGTGCATTTATTTTGACTCTTTTGACCCAGAATACCCCCCTTTAAAGTTTGCTTCCTTCTTTTGCACCGCTCTCTGATTCCCTTCCATCCACATACGCATTCGAACCACGCCAGAGTTCATGTCAACCGAACCGAGACCTAGGTCTGTAGACAGACAAGAGTTCTCATTTTTGGTCCACAGTAGAGCTTGATTGGGCATTCACACCTCCCCAAATGAACTAGACTTTCTAGACAAACAGAATACAGTTCAATTAAATCAGGCTAAACAGGGTTGGTGTGAATCCACCCTGTTTGAGAGTTGTCCAGTCAAGTCTCAGGAAAGGCACTGAGTTCTTTGTTGCAGCTGTCTAGCGTTGAATAAAGTTGTCTGAGCTCAAAAGGCCTTTAATCCATCATCCACCAGAGAAAAAATCCCAAATTAGGCAGTGAAATCCCCTTTTTATTTCAGTATCTGAACAACTTGTAAGCAGCTAGAAATTCTTAGATTTTTAATCAATTTAATTGCTACCGTTTTTAGTGTTTGTCACTTACTTTCATAAGCAGTGTGTAGTTACTGTGTGTAGCTGAATTTGTTTTATTTGTTAGCTGCTTATTTCTTGATCTTCTTTTGTTTCTTTTTTGTCAGTTAATCACTCACTTTGTGTTGATTAATAATAAATTTATTCCTGATTTCGCTGATGATCAGCTCTCATCAATTTTAACATCTTTAACTGAAATGTTATTCTTTGTGATTGTCTGTGTTGATTTTAAGGAAATTCTTAGTCCTGGTCCTATTTGTGCTTCTTTTGCAGGATGAACATATGCCCTGAAAGGGCAGAGTGTTCACCCATTGGATAGAGGTGTAAAATTCACTTTAAACTTCTGGCGCTTTCTAACAAACATTACATGTAACTTTCACTCTAAAAGGCAAAGTTTTGGCATTTCATGTCGACCAGTTATAATTTTTGTCAGGTCGGTAGGTAGGTAGGTAGGTAGGTAGGTAGGCTTCTTAAGAGCATTACTGGGTAAAGATGAGCACGAACAATGGTAACAGTCTATTACTCGAGTTATGTATATACATTATTCAGAGATACTGTTCTGTAATGTAAGGGAGATACTTGCTGTGCCACTTCTTTTATTTTTGATACCCATAAGTTTGCCCAGACAGCAACCTTTTTAAAAGATGTGGCCACTTTGGGTAAAAGCCTTGGTATTGATTAGATTGAATATTGACTCGTCTGCCAATTTCCTGTGCTCCTTCATATAAAACCGTGATTTCTACACGGCAGTCATCAACCAGTCGCCCACTTTCCCCATCTCGTCAGTACACTTTCGAGCCAATTGATTTCCTCTTGACCTCTCAGTGTGCCTCAAAGCAGAGCACAATATATTAAGGGCCTGTTTGGATCAATCTAATGGGCAGTGATAGCACATTCTCAAACTGCTGACTACACAGGTAATCTTATTAAAATCTAGTAGATCCCAATGATTCTTATTGTATCCACCAATTTCATACATGCCAACATGAGAGCCAGATTGTACTGATGGGTCAGTGCTATTGCATTACGGTGTGATGTATTGTTTATCATATTGGTGGCACTGTGCTGACCTTTGGATTGGTTGTTTATATGATTAGAGTGAGCATCCCACCCAATGACTGCTGTGATAGGCCACGACTATTTGCAAATAGCTATAGCTTATCTATGTCTAATTGAAACTTGTGCAATGTTCTGAAACGCTTAAATGCAAAACAAAGTAAAAATAAAAGGAATCTTGAAGAGGCAAAATACATTTCACCTAACTTTTTGTGCAAGAAAACATGGTAAAGCTAATACTATTTAATTTTGTTTTCTCATAACCGCTTGGAATTAATTGTTTTGGAACAAAGCTAGTAATAAAATGTTAGATTGAGTGGGTTTAAATGGTTTTTCAATGTCTTATTTTGCAAGTGAATGCAAAACGCATTATATGAGAATGGAAAGAATTTGTGGTAATGCAAAAGTATTGCGTGGGAATGCAATATCTTTGTGAGGTAAGTCAAAAAAAAAAAATTCCCCCATGTCTCCTAATTGTAGCAATAAATGATCATTTTTATACTTACATTTTAAAGAGGTAGGTTTGCAAAGATACCAGTCACATTCAGAGAAAAACTGAACATTTGAAACATTTTTATTGTGATTTTTCCTTTCCTTTAGAATTAAATCACATTAGAAGCCAAAGCTGGAAAGGTTTTGTTCTTAATTTTTTTTTGTGAATTTTGTTAAAATTATAAAATGGAGCCTTCTGGAAGACTCTCTAGCCTCACCTACATCATCCAATCGGTTGCGACCCGTTCATTGCCGTCGACCTATCAACGCCGGACCAAGCCACGTCACGGCCAATCACTGACCAAGCTCCCGTTGATAAGGACCTCCATCCATGGCATCTTCCACTTTCCAGCTGCGCTCAACCCACCTCCGCCCCTTCTCCACCTCCACTCTCCTGGCTCTTCAGGCACCCAACCTTCACTGACCTCCACCACCAGTGTACATTTTGTTTTGTGCTTCTTGATTACAGTCCTTTCTCAGCTTATGCCCAGTTGCTGAAATGAATACTGCTCAGTAGGATACACATAGATAACTATATGTGTATATGTGGTTCACCAAATTAAATCACTGGTCAGCGTGCTAAAATCCTGTCTCTAGATGTGTGAAGTTGGTAAACACGTACCCCAAAACATTTGCAGAAGACGGCTAGTACTGACTCAGAGACTGAATCCTGATGCAAACAACATTTTTTTATTGTTAAAAATAAATTGAAAAGCTTTGTCCTTTCATTCCACAATAAGTTGGTTAATCAAATAACATTACCCAAAAGTTCAATGTACTTTGTGTTTGTTGAAGAGACAAAATGTGAAATAGTTAAAGAAGTGTGCCTATACTTTTAAGGAACTACGGCTATCAATGGCAAATGTTGAACATCGCTGTCTAGACAGTCAAGAAATAACATTGAAGAGATGCATTTAAAATGAAGACAATCATCTCTGGCTTTCGTGTTTTTTCTTCTTGTTTTTTTACTTCAACCTTGTTGGAAACAGTAACTTTTCTGTAGATAAAATTGAATGCACCGTTTTTTTTAATTAATGCTTTTAATGTGCTTAAGAAACTATTAGCACATTTAGCAATTTCCAAGCACTAAAATCTTGTTCACAGTAGAGATGACTGACTATGGAGAGAAATGACAGAAGTGATCATATTCATGCTGAGACTACTGACCAAATCTCTCTTCTACAAGGAAAGAATAAAGTGCACTCCCTGCCTCCGCTGACCATTGCCAATCAAAGCAATTACAACTAAGGCAAGATTGAATGAGCAGAAACTGAACAGAAGTGTGTTTTGATTGAATATACTCGTACCAATTAGGTTGCACCTCTCAGGCATCCAGGTTCATTATTTCGCCTTCCCATCAGTGTCTGTTTTTTTTATCAAGGGATGCAAGTCGAGTGTTGCAGTCGAGCCCTTGAATTACATTAGGGGGGCAACTTCCTGCACATTTAATTCTCAGGCCTATTGTGTACTTTCCAAAATGCAAATGGAGTAGTCAGGTAGAGGGTAGCTTAGCTTACCAAGCTCTTTTTTTTTTTTTTAGCTTGTAGCAAGCAGTGAATGCAGTCAAGCAAACTCAGTCGGTCCTTTAGAGTAATGTGGGAGGGATGTTTTTGATGAAAATTCTCTTTTAATCCCAGTGGGAAATTACTGGGTTCCAGCACCATGCATTTAAATAAAAGAAGATGCAGACACATAAGTGAGATGAATTTATTAAAAAAGAGGTACCAGTATTTTCACTTTTTTTTTGTAAGATACAAAACAATTTCTAATATTTAAAGTTAATGGTGCATTCATCATCTTTTCCAAAGATATTCTGTCAGTATTTCTGTATTATAAGCAATCTGGTTAGAGGGGTGTTGTTCTTAAATGAGTCTGCAGCAATTCTCTTCGGACATTCCAACTCAAGTTGAACAGCTTCTCTGTTCATGTTGAGTATGATATTGCAGTATTTACAAGTACTCCACAAATATTTACTATTATAATCTCAACTTTTTGCTTGTGAAAAGAAGCAAAATTGGAGTCCTTTTTTTGTAAAGCAACATTGTTGCCAAAATACCACTAGTGAAATAGAAATAAATTTCTCATGATAGTTCAAATGGAGCTGTCTTGAAGTTTCTGGTATTTTTGCACAATGTGCACATTTATTAGAGCCTACCAATATTTAAGCTTAGACCACCTTAGGTCCAGACCAAAACTAGACATAAAAGTGTAAGTCACGACTACTTATTGATCTAACTATAAAAAATGTTTAAATGTATATCATTGAAATAACATGTATATTGCCAAGTGGGTCAACATTAATTTTTGCTGGCAGACAAGCAAATGGATAATCCGCAGCCCCTGACCATATGTTCTTCAGGGGCTACTTTTGTGCAGCAGCTTTGTAGCTACTACACAAAAGTAGAGAGAGCTTAGGATAAAATGTCATAATATTAGGATAAAAAGCAATCTTAACATGTTTATGCTTAATTATTTTGACCTGGAACAGAATGTTTCCTGTTTACAACTAAAATGTTTTTTTAAAACCCCAAATTACACAAAATGGTCCTGACTTCATCAAAGACAGACATGGTCTTCAAATCAAAACATCCAGCAAATAGAAGTACATATTTAGGATTTGTCTGGCTGGTACAAATCATTCCCAACTGAGATGATGAATGATCAGAATGGTTGTCAGAAAACAAACTGATGATTTTACCAAAGAATATCATAAATTCAGTACAAGAGCTCAGGTACATGATTTAGCAGATTAACTCATTTGAAAGAAAATCACTAAAAAGAATTGCGTGTATGGTCATTCCCCTAACCTGATAAAACTAGGTTTTACTGCAACATTTCTATCATGTCTGGAGAGCACAACTGGGTTGCACAATAACCGTACTTATGAGTCTCATTTCAAGCCATACCATGAATTCAAACTATGATGAATTGCAAGCCATCTGTATTAGTTTTCTTTTGGGAAACCTGGGTGATTAACAATAGGACAGTTTTCAGCTGGTTTTGTAGTTAAGCCATCTACCCCATAGTTCACTCTGCTATGACTTTCTTGACTAAAGTCATATAAGTGTAGGGGAACATCTGATATACTACATATTGTGGAAAGGTTTGTCCAAAATGACAAATTTATTATACCAAATTAATTTTAGTGAGTTAACCAGCTTGAGCTCCCTGTGATTCCAATAAAACAAAGCAGTGAGGTGAGAAGAGCACAACTGGCTCAAGAAAACAGTAAAATAATAGCAGAGAACTATTTAAAGAGCAATGTTTCTAAAAATGCAACTGTAGAAAGATGCTGGGAATCAAAGTTGCACTAATTTACAGAAACAGTGATGATACACTGCTATGTCAATGTTTCTTGAATCTAGCCACCATTTCATGGGTTATGTGTCCTGGCAAATCATGTTGAATATTAGAATATTATTGAAAACACAATATCAGTCTCAATATAAAAGGTTAATCCAAGAAAAACAAAAGTGAATCCTAAAAGAAGAGCTTAGTTAATGGCTAGTTTGAGCAGGGCTCTTTGCAAAGCAGATTTCTACTGTTTTAAACTCCAGTTTCCAAAAATTGATACCAATTTATGTAATGTCCATGTTGTTGATTTGTTTATGTGCAAAAGTTTTAAGTGGTTTTGACAAAACAACAAATATCAATTGGTGGCTACAGGTGCCAACTGGCTGAAGAATCAATCAATCAATCCATCCATCCATCCATCCATCCATCCATCCATCCATCCATCCATCCATCCATCCATCCATCCATCCATCCATCCAGTCATCCATTCAAAGTTTCACTCCTAAAATGCAAAGTGAAATCAGAGCTAAGTCCCTTTGTCCACCCTGCTGTCTGTGATTGCTCTTTTTAAGAACAGAATTTTCCCATTACCTTTGTGGATACACCGCTGGTAGAGAAATGCTTTTAAAGTACCAAGGTGCCAGATCTGCATGAATTTTCTCCTTACCTTTGTGGATACACCGCTGGTAGAGAAATTCTTTTAAAGTACCAAGTTGCCAGATCTGCATGTACCAACAACAATATAAAGAGGCAGATTTTCTAAAGAAAGAACTAAGTGCTCAAAAAGCTTTAATCACAACAACACAGGGTGCAATCTTCTGATCACAGATTTTATGAAGTAGGTATAAAAAAAATAACACTTACATAATGATATATGGAATGAACATGACACATAAAAGATAAAAAGGAAGAAAAAAAAAGATTTGGGACATCACTAGATGATTTTTATCATATGAACATCTTAATCAGTACATGTGTAGATAATGTGAATATAATATCAGCTACTTTAAAAACCAGTGTGGCAAGTCTGATTCCATCTATTATTCCTTCTTTTGTGTGGGCGGCTCACGGTACTTTCATAATGTCTTCATCACTCCTATTTTAAAACTAATCTCACCAGGAGCTCCATCACTACAAGTTGCCTTTAAAAGTTTGCAGTTTTGCACAACGTTTGGATACTTCTCAACATTGGTTATCACTGAAACTATAAAAATGCTTTGCTGATGATAATTACTATTTGCTATAATGGTGTGTTTATTTAGAAACTGAACGTTGGATCACTTTTGTTTTAGTTAGTTTTTTTTTTTTTTTTTGTATCAAATTTAGCAGTAATAAGACAAACTGTACCCCGCCTCTCACCCAGAACGCTTGATGGAGATAGGCACCAGCACCTCCCGACCCCATTAAGGGACAAGAGTGAACAGAAAATGGACGGATGGAAGACAAAATTTTATACTGTTTTTCAGTTCTCAACTATGGACAATAAACTTAATAATATGGTAATGTTATGACAATAACTGCCCAGTTGAACAGAGAACAGGTTACCGGGGCTAAAAATCAAAAGAAGTTTGTGGTTCTGCAAAGAGTAAATATCATACATCAAACTTCTGATTTCTGTAGCAATCTCTAATTTATTCTTTTATCATTCCTTGTTCTTCCTTGAGTCACAGTCACCAGGCACAGCTAAGCTGCTGGAGTCCTTAAGTGGGGCAAAGCTATTCATGACACTTTCTAACTGACTATTAGAGATCTGAAAGTGTGTTTTCTTCAAGCCAGATGAAGGTTATATAAACACCCTGAACCTCAAAACTTTGACTGCATCTAAGTCTTCTTGTGCCGTCACTCAGATCCGTCCATTTGTATTTAACTTCAAAACTAACCCCACAGCTTAGTTCAAGCTGTGGGGTTTGAACTAAGATCAAACCCCACAGCTCCCACTACGCAGAGGGTCACACTGAAATGAGCAGCCCTGGAAAAATGCATCACCGTAATCTCAACAAATTCAGCATGATTCTGTTTAGCTAGATCTTAACAAAGCCAGATAATACACAGACAGAATAACATCAGCGCTGCGGCTTCATTTAATTGACACGATCCCCATTAACTTTTTCAATAACTCTTCGGGGACAATTGTTTGTTTGCATTTTCATACATTAAAGATGGGGAGCACATTAAAGCCTCAAGCTTGCTAATAATAGCTCTGGTTTTCATTTAGTCTCTCGGCATGCCAGCATAACAAAGACATTTCTCACAGACTTAATGTGGCAAAGAATCGAGCATGTGATCCTCTTGAACAATAAATTTGCCCTCAACAACAGCACTTGGATTGGTTTGGGAGAAGAAAGCAGTGAAGTGTACACTCATGGTCTGCTGTCACCGATTTGTCAGGTCAGATGGATGTAAGTCGTGGCTTTATGAGATTAACTAAATCAACAAGCTATAAACTCAATGAAGTGCGGATTTTCCTGAATGGAGAACTCAACGATCATCTGTTTATACAAAAAAAGGTATAAAATGAATGAATAACTGAAAACTGAAGCAGCCATTTGACTTCCAACTGCTACACTTTTAACCTTTTTTTCAACAAAAAACTCAATTTTATCGACGTTCACTGGTGCGTAATGGAAACCATGCTCTCCACATGGAACAGGAAGTTCAGTGGACTGAATATGCAGCTTGTAAAGTCAGCACACAAGCCCAGGCACATGAAATATGAATCAAGAAAGGAAACATCTACATGTGTTTTTCTGAAGAAAAAAGTCTACTTTGATAGATTTGTGTCCTTGTGAATAGCTAATGAGATGTGTGGGCTTTTGCTTCCACAGCTTCAGCCATTATTGTTTCCTAATATATGAAAACAGCCTCTTCGAGGCAGGAGGAAGCTTCACACATCCCAACATGACTATGTTCTAAATATTTTAGTAGGATTTGCAGTGTTGCCATGTAGCAGTTAATGATGGGTGAGGTTTTTCTTAACTGTTTCCATGGTCTCCAATGTTTTCTCCTCAGTTTTAGGACAGTCTTGTGAAAGCACATTATTATGGTCCAGCAAGTTTTATGTAATCTGTCTTATTGTGATTAGATGTGAAGTTTCTTCAATATACTGACATTTACCAATAAAGATTTGATAAGCTTCAAAATCTATTAAAAATACATCAGATTTATGAACGTATTGACCAAGCAATGACAGGTGTGTTGCCAATGCTATGGCAGCTCAGCAATATTAGCAACCTCAGTCCTCACTGGGAGAAAGTTCACTGCTAGACTTTCTTGGGCACGCTGAACTTTTCTCCTTAAAGTATGTGATGATTGTTGGTATAATAATGGTAGGTCTCCTTGCAGCTCTGTCAAAAGACTCCAGATTAAGTAGGTCGATTCTGATAAACTTTCACTAACTTTGTAGCTATTTAATATTATCTGATTATTCTTTAAACTTAATGCAAGCTCCTGCCATGTAAACAGAAATGAAAAAGATAAAAACAGTTTCAAACATTCTGGTAAGACGTTGGTGTCAAAGTGTAATGATGCAGACATCAGATCCTTTGAGACCTATCCTTGCCGTGGCAAGAACAATTATTTACTCATATTTGAATGCCGTAGCAGCACTAAAACACACCCACAATAGAAAATGCTTTCAAGCTCAAGGTGAAAACCAATATATTGATAAAAACTAATAACATCGCCCTAAGGAGACTGAATAAAACAGAAAGGACTCCTTTGCTGCTCAGTGAAAATCTATAAAGAAGCAGGTAGTTGTAGAATGACAATTTCTTTTTTTACTTTGGATGCAAGTGAGAAAAACTTTTCTTTTATTGAATCCTGTGATTTAAACCACACACTGAAGGTCCATCAGTCTCCTATCAAATAGACATAATAGGTGTTGTGAACATTTATCTAAATTATAGAAATAATAGTTCCCATCCTTAAACTGTAAGAAAAAGGGGAACACATGCACACAAGGAACATGCTGATAGCAAATCTAAACTCTATAAATGAATCCCTCTCTCTACCGTCTCTAAACATGATTTTTATTAGTCATCCATAAGTCTATATTTGCTCAGAATTGAAGTGTTTGCATCAAAAGCCAAACTGCTGGTAGAACACAAATACCAAAAGATCTGATGTGCAAAAAAATGCTAAAGCATTTTCGGTTTTCTCCAAATTATGATTTAAAAAAAACTTCACAGGTTGAATATACAATAATATTTAATTTTATTTAAAGTCACTTTCCTCAACACTCAAAGACAAACTTAAAACAATACAATAAAAAACAAGCAATGTTTACAGAACAAAGGAAGCTGAACAATGCAATGGAAATAATATTAAATAATTAGAAAATAATTATTATTGAATAGAATAAGTCTTAAGTCTGAATTTAAAGTGAATGAATTTTGCAGAAATCAGGGGAGAGTGTGTTCCAAAGATGGGGAGCAGAGCGGCTGGAGGCCCTGCTCCCCACGGTGGTGAGACGGGCAGGAGGCACCGTGAAATGGATGGAAGACGACGACCTAAAGGAGCCGGAGTGTGTGGTGACATGAAGGAGTTCTGAGAGATAAGGAGGAGGCAGGTTATGGATAGACTTGAAAGTTACATGCAGGATTTTGAATTGATCAGCATAGCTCAGAGATGTGACAGTAGAAACAGCACACCAAGGGGGATCCATTGGGACAACCATAGGCACTCTTTTTATTTATTTTGTTGTGGTGGCTCAGCTGTTGAAAGTTGACAGAGAAAAGGTAGTCCTAAGAGTTTGAAGTTATCCTTCTTTCTCAGATTAATCAACTAATTAAAGGTAAAGATCAAGTTTTCCTTGGACTCCTTAGAGATTCATAGATTTTTTTGTACATTACATTTGCATCACTTTATTTAGTAGCCACAAACATCCCCTTACTTGTAAATGATTGCATTATTTACTCTTTTCCGTAGGATAAATAAACAAGAGAAATATTCAAAGATTGCCTGATTCTTCCTAAAACTTGTAGATATTTGCTCAATAGAAATCAATCCTTCAGGCTGAGTTTTGATTTATCAGACTAAAAGACTTAGGTACTTTAACATACCTCATCAGTATAATCAGGCACATAATAGATAAAATTAAAACAATACATTTTGTATCATGCATCCTTTTCTGTTGCAGGAAAGGTATAGAGCAAAGAAATAAAGGTATTGGCCTAGAAATGACTTTCATCATCTTCCAGTTTTCTCAGCCTTGGGCCTTGTTTTCCAACTAGAAGTTATAGCTCTATAGTTTGTGCTCAGACACTTATTTTTGTATGTGACTGTCCTGCGGCCGGAGAATTCACACTTTGTTTGAATTTCTAGACTCTCATTTGTCTCTGTGATGTATTTCTATCTAAATACCCAGGGACTTTAATAATGTTTGGACCCTTCTTGGTCAATGTTGGAAGCAATTCTCTTTCATTCTACACTCTAGAGTCTTCCCTCGGAGTTGTCACACTTTTTCTAGTGCTAATATGAGAAGGTACCTTTGTGCCAGGAAGGTTTTGACCACTTGCCTACTCAGGTTAAGGAGCAGCACAGGCTGTTGAGGGACACACACACACACCCCCGCCCCCACACACACACGCACGTACACGCGCACAATGTATTTTCATTTTGTGTCCGAAAGATTAAGATCATTGAAGATGATGTTGGCTCAAAACCCTTTTGCGGCTGACTTAGCATATAAATGGAAAAAAAGATTAAATCGCCAAGAACTAAGGAGTTCATTGTAGCTGCTGATGCTATAGCCTGACCAAGAGGAAAAAGTGGCCTCTGTAAGTACAGGTGTGTGAAACATACAGTAAAATCCAGTTAAAACAGGGGTAAAGCAGATAAAAAAGCAATATATAACATGAAATGTTGCTAGTGTTAATGCTTCTGAAGTACTATGTGTTTAATGTCTTCTTAACCCTCCGTAATCCAGTAGTTATAAGATAGTACCAAGTAGGGCGATATTTTTAGTAACAAATGGGGCCTGACAATAACAGGCACAGCTGGATTGCAAAGTACGGACTTTCTCCACATGACTACACAATTGCATACCTTTTTGAAAAAAGGAATAGAGAACAATTTCTGCTTTGTGTTTGGGAAAAAGAAAAAAAGCGCACAATAATGGAGGTAATCAAAGTTGATAAATAGCATGATTTTGACCAATTTTCTGTGTTTGAGTGAGAGCTTGACCATCTAGCTATAAAAGATGCAGCAGTAGATGGGGAAGTTGAAGCCACTATGATTATGATGATGGTCGTCCCCTGAATCTCAACAAGATTTTATTACTTTTTTAATTCAGAGGAATTAGATTTTGCCTTAATTCTTCGCTCTCGTATTGGTTTGAATGAAGTCAATTGTATAGGTTGTACTCAATGCATGTTTGGACATTTAGCTGAAGTACCAGCATTTCCACAGGAAACATTGTTGTGGCATAAAAATCATAAAAATGAAACACATGAATCTTGCTATAAGGTTTCTGTAACCACTTGTTTGGAAATGATTCTTGCTTTTCCTTTCTGACATGATCCTCAATACTTTTTGTTTTGTTGCTTTCAGGTTTTTCTAAAATCCATTCAGAGCAGCATATTGCTGCTGCTGAATACCTTTGAAGAAGGAATTCACTAGCAATGTGAATGGAGAGGAACTATATAGATTTAATCTTGATTGAATGATGGTTTACAGCAAAACAAATTCAGATCCTGGCAGGTTATTCTTTAGGTATCTAACTATAGCACAAAAATAAATATCACACATTGTATAACCTTGGAAACAAAATACATTTTAAAAATACATTTGAAGCACAGACTTGTTAAAGAAAGATATTCCAAAATCTGTACTTAGACATTTGCTTTATTTTTCTAACAATGCAATAGGATATTTTATTTATTGCTAAAATAAAAGTTAATTTATTCCTTGTCATGATATCTATTTAAATTAACAACTAATTTTAGGTTCACCATAGCATTTTACAGTCATGTTTAAATTGATAAACATACTAAAAGATGTTTATCTTTTAGTATAAAAAATGTAGACCATCAAGAAAACATGTGTATTCATTTTAATTGTATTGTATTCTGGAGTTCTGCCACTTTACGACCTATTCAGGACAACAAAAATTGAGCAAATAGATAGTGTGACTTCTGCTGGTAATATTCTAATTATGGCATTTAATGTTGAACAATGTGTGGTTTTGTCCATTCATTTCAAATCTCAATGGTGCTTCATACCAAAATAAAATCTCCAAATTCTCAGCATGGCATGGCAGCTGCATTGTGCAGCTGCCATGCTCAGGAAAAATCTGCTGAGGAAATGTTGGTGGGGGGACGAGGGTTGGAGGGGTTTCATTACAAAGCCCCGCATGACTAATTTTTACAGTAACCTAAAGCATAACAATGAAGAATGAATGCCAAGTGACTCATTCTTGGAAGATGCCTCCTTTGGTGCAACATGATGGCATTACAAAGATTCATGTCATGGCCATAAAAGATAAGCACTGGGCTTTCACCTTCTGCTGCGTTGAGAGGGCGTTAAAAGTGGGTCCCGTCACCCTATGGACAGACATCAGCAGGATAGTTATTGGTGTTTAAAGCAGCAGCAGACAAGTCAGCATGCCTCTCTTTGATGTGGAGATATTTCACCCACTTCTCCTCTCTCTGTCGCTCCCTCCATATGCTTGTGTTTGCAAATATATAGGTGTGTGTGCGGGGGCGTGGGCGTGTGTGTGCGAGTGCTAGGCTAGATGCTGTCACCAGGGGCTGAGCTTGAGACACCGCTGCCATGGAAACATGTTCTCCAACTTAATAAAAGCCATGAAAGGCATGTTAAGAGAATGAGAACGCTTGTGTAAAGACACAGGGACACATAGTTCCACTTTAAACATGTGTATCTCCACACATGCAGCACATAATTATTTTTTAATGAAGGTTGCACCTTTAACTAATAAAAAAATTCATAAGAAATTGAATACCATTCTGAGATATATCAACCCAATCAAATTTATGCTTGATGTGATACAAGGAAATCCAAGATGAACATTTCATACTGACTGACCAATATGCAGGTTTTTCCAGTTTAAAAATATGGATATGTAAAGATTAAAAAACTCTTGAGTTGTTGTGAACAGTTTTTCAGTTTGATTGAGTACGACTCAGAGTATATTTGCATTTCAGATTGCATTAGTCTGATTGATCAGCCTGACCCACTTTAAACACACAAGTCAAGACTAATCGGCTGGGGATATTGAAAGCAAATTATTTTAATTTGCCTGTTTGTTTTTTTCTTTCCCTTCTGCAAACTGAAATCTCCTCCAACTTTTCCATGTTCTTGCATGTAAAGATGTAAGCCAAGTTTCTTAACTTGAAGTAGTTTTCACCATTTACCATTAGTGGGTTCATATTCGCCTCAGCCTCCTCTGTTCTTCCCCCACTTGTTACCAGCATTAAACTTCAAAGAAATCACAACAATCGGACACCTTTATAATGCAAAGTCTCCTGCAATTTCCTGTGATGTTGAAGAAAAAGGTTTCAGTTAAGAAATGAATCCAATAAGAGGGTTTCCACCCCTCAGTGTATATAATCATTTGCTCTTCAACATGGAGGATAGAGAGAAAAAAAAGTAATTAACCAAAAGGACTAAAAAAATTATAATCAGAACCCAAAATAGAACAAAACAAACAACGTCCATCTCAAAACTGGTGTTGAAAGAAACCAGCAATGTAAAATTTGTATTCAGTTACCTGAGTTTTATTCAGTATGGTCCATCTAATTATTATTGTAACCACAGACTTCATTGTGAATTTTAATTTCATAGTCCGTCACAAAGCAGTGCACAATTAAGTGTCTCTTTTTGTCTTTAAAGAAATATGAAATGTCCTAAAGGAATTTTAGTAAAAAGCTTCAGATCCTGCTGAACTATGCTGTTTTCTAAAAATCAAACTGATGATATGACAAGATATTACCTGCTGGCAAATATTATTTAAAAGGATTATTGATTAGTTTTTCAAAAACCTAGGATAAAACACAAAGTACCTATTTTAAAATGGAGCCATAGTTGTTTAGCACACCGCGATCGCAACGTTTTAGTAAGAGAAGACCAAAAACAGCCTTCCACAAGTATGCCCAATGTCAATCAAAGCTCAGTGGAGCTCATTCCCAAGTGACTTTTCTGTGCTCAAAATACTCTGCTTGGCATATAGCTACATCATCAACGACCTTCAGTCGACCAGCTTTGATGGAAATTGACTGTTTTTCATAAAAGGAATTTCTTGAGAATGGCTATTTTGAATTTTGATCATTATCCTTATCCGGACTTTCAGACTTTCCTCAGCGATAAAACAATTCAAAACAACATGGGAGACACCTTTTGCAGAATACTAAGAGGTTCCATAAGTGGATTTTATGCAAGAAGGAAATCCAATAGAATAGGACTGAGAATTTTTGTTGGGTGATGACTGATGAAGTCAGCGATTTCTGGGAGGACAAACAAACCCTGCAGGATTTAGATTTTACAACAACATTAATGGAGATGGAGATTACGATCACTGTCGATCCATAAATAAATTAACTCATAATTGAGTTTGAGATGAGTGTCTCTATTGATCTAGCAAACAGATGAAGACTGTTTGTTCTTTGCAGCTCTACAAAAATATGATTAGAAATGTCTTGGAGACTGTATATCTTCTCTATGAGTGCATGTATCTGCCGCAGCTTGGAAACCTGAAAAAATGGGGAAAAAACCCCCCAAAGAAATTACTGAGATTCCAGGACATTCAAAGTACTTTTAATTGAATAAAATTACATAATTCCTTTAAGGTGCTCTCACAGATTGCAGAGTGTGCTAATCAGAGGCAGACAATATCACTCAAATCTTAATATGCACCCCACTAAAGCCCTGGATACTGCTGTCATGTTTCTGGAAAAATCTTCCATCAATCATGTGCTCAAGAGGTCTCACTGCTGGGAGCTGCTTTTATGCATACCTCACAAAGCAGCCAAGTAAGATGACTGTTTGATTTCTTAGGATGATTTCTTAGGAGAAGTAATGCTCTTTGAACACTCACTAAACCTGTATGTCATAATTTCATAGAGAGATGTTAAAAGTGCAGGAAAGAGTGATATATTTAGCACTCAATCTATCAGACACAAGAAGTAAGTGCCCTCCTAAGCTTTATTTCCCTAAGAGTTAGACAACAAACACTGTTCAATACTCTCAATGGTGTTCAGGTCAGTTGTGCCATTGAAGCTACTTATGCTTCTTGTACAAGTAATTTGCTCAGGAACGCTAAATAAAACACATTTTATGTGAAAACCCCCACACCAATAATTACTTATTTGTTGAGTTTTTCATTGTTAACACTCAATAAAAAAAAAATCAAAATGATATAAGTGTCTCTAACCAGCAACCCTTGGCGCAAGAAAGACACACATTTCCTTTCAGAAAAGAATAGCAGTTTTTGTTGTTCTGTATTCAAACTGAATTCAGTTCCATTCAGTTCATTTGTATAAAATCACAACACACAGGCACTTTACAATAAAAGTCCTTTCACTGAAATCACTCATACATTTCATTTGATCCAGTCATCAAACTCATTGAGTTCAGTTTCGACTTCAAATTAGTTTAAAACTTTTTGATGTCAGGAAACTGAATAGATTGCATTAGGTCCTAGACTTACAGCATTCACTTTTTCTGGAGGAGAAATTAGTAAGTGTACAATTGCTTGCGTTTTGTTGTTGACTTTACAGCAATCCCTCATGCATGTACTGACAGTGGAGAGGAAAAACTCCCTTTTAACAGGAAGAATCCTCCAGCAGAACCTGGCTCAGTACAAGTGGCCATCTGCCACGGCTGACAGAAAAGATTGAGAAGTCGGAGTATATAGAAACACAATCAAAAACAAAAAACAAACAGAAAAAAAGATGTTGGAGTACTTTCTAAGTTAAAAAGTACTCCCCCTGTCCTCCAGGAAGGTCATAAGGGTGGACTGGAGAGAAAAAGTGCCCTGGGAGTTCCAGACAAACTGGAACTCCCACCTTCAGCTACATATATCTTATTGACTGAGGTTACATCATAGTAGCTTGCCACCATCAGCATGTGAATGTGAGTATAAGTGGGTGAATAACTGAATGTAAAAAGAAACACTTTGGTGTCCTTTGGACTTGATAAATGTTTGAGTATGTGGATATTGTGTATTTATGCCACATGAAACATATCAGTCCTGTAGATGGAAGCTAGAAATGAAGGTTGTAGCTTACTCAATGGAACAAGAAAATAATCAGATGAAAGGAAACTAAACAGCACATATGAAACATGGCAGAAATCTCCTCCAAGCCACAGCACTTTTCTCCAATCTTTCCTTGAATATCTAATTCTGTAATCTACAAAAAGCAGGAGAGAGACACTCATAACTTTGTCCTTCAAAATATACATACTACTTTTTTTTTTCCAAAAAATCATATGCTTCAGTCGGATTGTATAGTGGTAACATTCAATCTAAAAAAAAGCATCAAGATTCTGGATGAAGACGCTAGTATTTCTTCTGCTGATGGACTGTATGTATTTAGTGGCCTGGTTGTCTTTTCATGTTATTTAAAAGTACATTAATATTAAAAGGCATGCAGTCTTACTGTAAATTGTTTGACATATATGGTTAACATACTAATAGATATACCAATGTAAGCAAAGAGAGTCATTCATCAGAGTCTGACCTCAGTGAGTCTGGACACAGTCGGGCACAGTGATGTATGGAGCTCTCTGAATACCCCTTCCCTTTAGGATTTAGGAGCTCAAAACATTTTGTTGTTGTGTGCCTGACATTCTCCTTATATATATGTCTGTTTCCTTTCTACCATAGGTCACCGCTGTGCTTTTTTTTTTTTTTGTGCTTAATGCCTAATATAGTTCCAGCAAATGTGGCATCTAATTAACTGTCAAGACTTTAGCCGAGAGGAATGATGGATAATGTGGAAGGATTGCATTAATAAAACTCAGCCAAGCAGAGTAAAGCATAGACTGGGGAATATGGATGCCTGGGCTCAGGGGTACTATTTCATGTAGCAGGGTATTGCAGATTGAGGTGTGTGTGCGTGTGTGTGTGTGTGTTTCAAGTTTAAATCAAGTTGCCTGTTGTGTGAAGGGATACTTACTCTATCCTTGGGTGATTTGGGAAGAGTTTTCCAATGGTGTGCAGTCACTGTCATGCTGCAGAGTCAGCTGTGATTTACAGTCTAATTGGGGCATAATTTGCCAGCTGCTACATGTTTAATTAGATAAATTATGTTTCGCACAGAGAATGAGGTTTGAATAAAAAGTTTGTTTGTCACTAATATGTAATATCGGATTGCTGTGTCACCGTCAATGTTAAGAAAAAAGCGCACACACACAGTGGCTCTCAAAAGTTTACATGCCCCTTATGAAATTATATGATTTTAAGACCTAAAATAATGTAACAATAATTCCTTTCCAGAACTTTTCAGCATTTATTTTTGGTATATATCCTGCAGCAGGGGTGTCACTAGCATTGCCTTATGCTTCAGGGCTGACAGAAAATCATCTAGTCAGACAATTGCCTCTTTTTCCCCAGTAGCCAAATTCAAAGTATAAAACCTAGGAGTCAAATATGATTTCTTACTAGACTTCGATTCATATATTGGAGGTATTTTCCTTTTTTTTTTTTTCTTTCATCTAAGAAGCATTTCCATAATACAAAATATGGACTACAAGAGCTTTAGAAAATTATTTACATTGTCATGTCATCAACCCTGGACTATTGTAATGCTCTTTTTTACCAGTCTAGTTAACATATCACTCTAATTTCTGAAAGACAGTGAGAACTCAGCAACCAGATTTCTGACTAAATCTATTAAATACAGTCATATCGCCCCGTTTTTTGTTTTTTTTTCTTTAACTACACTAACTTCCAGTGGATCCTAGAATCTGCTTCAAAGTTCTTGTGCTCACCTACAGGACTATTAATGGTTGGGGTCCTTATTATCTGTGTAAGTTTCTTACTATATACTCTGCTAATAGTGGCCTTCGTTCCAAAGCCCAGAGTCTTCTACTTGTTCTGCATCTGCAGTTGAAAACTAAGCATGACAGGTCTTTTCAGTCAGTGGCTCTAAGACTGTGGAATACTTTGCCCCTTAGAAATGTTTTATTCATTAGCAAGTCCTTTCACTGTTTAATACATAACCCATAATAGATTCCACACAGTAACTGTCTTACGTAGATGAAATTAATATGAAAAAAAAAAAAACGATGTGGAACCTCTTTTCTTCTCAATGCTGCCAATCTATGGCTTAAGATTTTTCCCAGTTTTTAAATATTATTCTTTCTAAATAAACCTTTTATTTTCCATTTTCTATCTCCTGAGTGATTCTGCATGTGGGTCAGGAAATTATTCTAAAACATGATATACTGACATTAAATAAAGCCACAAACAATTATAATTAGGCCCATTTAGATGAGTTTCCAAAAATACTCAACTACAATGTTACCCCCCTTTTTATACATATATATATATATATATATATATATATA